>JAYKKI010000027.1:4030000-4137500 GCA_039881145.1 Druceiella hillmani
TGAATAAATTTTCTTTACTCATATAATCCTTTTTTAAAACCTAAAATTACAATTACTGTATATAGTTTAATCTACCGGCAATTATATTCCTTAGCTGGAAACAATCATAGACAAAATATATTGGAAAGAAAATATGTGTCTTACGAGCAATAATTATAGAAGTCTCAATGCTTCTTGTGCCATTTTTTTAGGCAATAAAATTAAACAAATATTATTTATATTCATAAAATGTGTAGTTATGTAATATGTAGATTCTTGTATAAAACTTTTATTAATATTTACCAATTTCTAACCTATTTCATGGTAAATAGTTTAAAAAACTAGTTCTAATTTAATACTTACTCGTAGCGCACACATTTCCATTCTCTCATTCAAATATTTAAAAGTTACAAAAAATACTATAATAGTCAAAACAAATGAAATATGTTAAAATATTTATAAATTACACCAATATTTTAATGAATATTGGGTTTGAATCAATGCTTTAATAGAAAGATAAACATGAGAATTAAAAATGCCTTTGTGTCCTTATCATGCAGTCTAAATCCTAATTCGTTGGACAGATTTCAATGAAAGTTTATATTCTAGAGTTTTCCATAAATATCTTCATATATTTTCTTCAAAATTTCAAGTGGCTACCATAAAGAAAAAATCATAAAAATTGGTTTTTATCGAAAACATCTTAAATAATTGTCTCCAAACTATTCACATAATTAGAATTTCATCGTTCAAAAATATGCCATAGTTTTCCTTTAAACTTAAATAAGCTTCTAGAAACGCTGATATTTCCATAGTTTTAGATTATTAATTTTGGAAATAGGCAGGAGGGAACATATTTTTTTTCTACATTTTTCAGTGTCTGGTGATATACTACTTAAAATAACGAAAAAAATATTTATGAGATCCTTGTAAAAAGCTTTTTCAAACGATACCCCATATGATACAGGAAATTAGAAATAAATTTCAGGTACCTAATTTGCACCCCCTAAAATTTCCATATAATTTTTAATAAAAACTATTGAGTTATATGCTCGATAGTCTGTTGTATCACTATAGCAAATTTCAAGTTTCTACATCAATCGGTTTCCATAAAAACCGTTGACGGACCCATGAGCCATTATATAATGATTCCATTTTTTTTTTCTTCTAAAGAACTCTTACTGAACTCTAGAAATGAAATTTTATTGCAACCTCACAAAAATATATGTACATATATACAGACATTTTGCAAGACAATATGTGCACTGGTTGCACTATTTCTTTTCAAAAACTTTAATGTACACAAATACATTATTCTGAATAATGAAAAAGAAGGAAAAACTAAATATTAAAAAAAATAATTTTTAATGAAACCATTTTTTTCAACTATTCATTAATCCACATAATGTGCCAAATTAAACCTATAATGAAAATTATAAAAAAAGGTAACTTCAACCATCATTTTGCAAATCGTAAGCTGATCTTATTAGTGATAATTGTTTTTGTATTTTTAATAGTCTGCAATGTTTCGTCTTTCTTAAAGACAAAACATTGCAGACTATTAAAAATACAAAACTATTTGATATAATATAGTAAATATTTTGAAGAGATTTTATCATAAGAAATTGGAATTTTTTTAAAATCCGAACTTAATAGGCAAATCTCAGTTGGGTTTTTCGCATGTCGCAAAAACAAGTTAAAATGGTTGTGTATGCTTACCGTACATGCACAATGAGTCCTTGAAAAATGAGCACAAATTTTGAAAATTAAAGTTACCCGAAAGTTCAATACACTTAATATTCACTTTGACCTGATTTCTGATTTTTTTATATTTATATATATAAATATTTCTCACATCAAATTACATTTTTTTACTAGGAATCAAATTTTTTGTATGGCTAATCTTAACTGTTTTCTGATAAAATGGAAAATTTTAGTAACATACTTAACTTTATAAAATTACAAAATTCATGAATTTTTTTTGTTTTAATAACCAGCCTACATATAGACGGATAAAAAAATAACCTAATTCCTTTTACTTTCCCTTTCTAAATTCAAAAATCTACATTAATAAAATAATAAGAAATGCAAACATTTAATTTTATCACAAAAACATACAGAGTTGTTTATCTTTCAAGTATATAAAACCGCGTTTTTTGTTTAAAGAAAAAACATATAAAATATTGAAAAAATAAATAGACCTTATTTCATTTACCTTATCTCTTCCATTATATGTTTCCAATAACTCACAAATTTCGTCAACAACTGACATTTTAATATTTTGGAATGCGGAACCAAACGCTACTACGAAACCGAGCAAGTTTCAACTCTGCATACGACTGAATCAAACCGCTGACGCGTTAGCCGAACGTCGCGTCGTATTGATAAGATAGTAATGAAAGTAAAGTTACATTTTCTTGTACGAGTACTGTCGTCAATCGAGGCAATCAGGTTCCGTGGTTCGGTGCGGTATTTTGACCAATATTAAGACGACCTCAACCTTGCGTTTGGCCATTCCGCAAATGTCAAATTGACATAAGAATAATTGTCAATTTGACATGTTTATATGGATGACGTATTTTAATGTCAGTATAATTATTTCATTAGAAAAGAGGCAATTAGAAAGTAAGAACTAATTTGTTCGCTCTGTTAGTTAATATAATAATTAGTTATATGAAAAAACTCATTAACAACAAATATGTTACTGTATAGTCAAGTGGTTTTGTAGATATTGTTACACAATTATCATTTAAGTCTAATTTTCTATATTAGCCTAAGTTTTCTTAAAAGAGCCTTGTCTTCTGAAATCAACGCGGCCAATTTTTATCTAAGGATATTTTATTAATTAATAGGTGGGAGTTTTTCAGCTATAGATATAATAACATAATTATTAACTAATGTAGAAAATAAATAAAAATTTATCTATAGTGCATAAGGTGACTCTTGAAAAATTAAAGTAAAAACGCTGAAAAAAGTATAAATTATCAAAAAAAGACATTTACGAAGTTAGTCTTAATTATTTACTTACCTATTATAATTATGTGAACTATTACAACAAGGAGTAACTTAATTGTGTCGTTCGTATAGAAATAATATACTGCATCGGTCGTTATATTGGGTATCTACATAAACTTAAATCGATGGTTTGCTCCATTATAACGGTACAGCGTTATTCTATTTGTATATTATTTCAATTTAAAATTAGAATTTTCCCAAAGAAACTAAGTTTTAGCGATTTAAAAAAATGATTTTGTTTTCATAGTTGTATTCAGTATTTTGAACCAAAAACAATGGTTCTGAGTTCTACGTTTGTTTGGAAATACATATTTTGAACATTCTTTGTGGAGAGAACGAACGCCATATAATCAAAGATAAAAATATTTTGCACATATTTTATAGAATAAAATCTCAGTACCAGTATAACTTTATTTTACAATTTCTAAAAACGCTAGAAAATAAATCTAAAATCAAATTACAAATTAAAACAAAAAAATCGCAATATCCTATATTTTCTTATTCACATAAAAACCTACTTACCTAATTGGTTTAAATAACTTGTTTTCACACATTGTTGATAATAGCTATCAATATCGAATAAAGAAAAAGAAAATATTTGTAAATATGAATATGTCAACAATGTCAAATTTTATATTTTTGGGTTAAGAGATAAACTTCGACAAAGAACGCATTGCAAATCTATTGATATGTTTCTAACGAACTTATAAAAGAAAATAGAAAATACTGACCTGTTTAAAATGAAGAATTTTTCCATCAAGGATATCCCTGAATTTTCAAAGAGTGAAAAAATATTGGTAGTCGGCATAATTGGTAAATCTCCGTATAGATGTCTTAACAAGGCAACATCTCTGCTTAATAACGTTAACAAAAATGAGGTACTTAGAGTTTCATCATTTTGATTTACGATTTATAATTTTCGTATACAGTGTAAACTCTTTATAATGATACCTTTCTAATGGAAAGCTCTCTATAACGTAATCAATGCTTGCTCTTGGTTGGTCTGCCTTCTAAGCCATACACTGATTCATACGAAGCCGCCACTCTTTATTACGAACGAAAAGTTATTGTCTAGTGGAAATAGTTGTTTATTTTTTATTATCACTAAGTACATATTTATTACCAATAGGCTCACATAGACTATAATTATCTTTACGAATGCTGACAATTCTGAGAATGAATAGACACTGTTTTATCCATGTGGCTGTGTACAGTCATTACTACTTACAATAACCTATAAATAGTTATATTACACTTTAAATTACACATATTTTAGGAAATTACATGCATCTCTCATGAGATAATTTATTGAAAAATGGACTTTAAAAGAAGTTTACCAGACAAATATTAAAGTTTTTGCAAAGAAAATTCATGAAGTTATATTTGAAATTTTACAGCGCAATTTGTTTGACACTTGTTTGATACGGTAGTAAAATGGTTTCTTAAAAGGAATTTTTTGCGAAATAAAATCGTGAGTGGGGTTTACAACTACTAAAGATCCTTCATATTGCAACTTTTTACATTTAAAAAAGAAAAAGCATAATTCACTTTCGCTGATCTGCACCTATACATGATTTTTAATGACTTTTGAAATAATTTTTGTAACATTGTGGCTGTGTACAGTCATGAAAACATTCATTAGGCACACATGTTTACTCGGTAAAGTTGACTCTTAATACATTACCGCTTTCATATAATCACTTGATCAGTCGTAGGCTGAATTTTGAAGAGCTAACATGCCTATAAAGAGAAAAAGTTTGTGTGTAGATCAGAAAGTGGCTTTAATACATGCGATAGAGCAAGGAGAAAGGAAAAGTGATGTCGGGAGATGTTTTGGACTTGGGCGCCTCAACTGTGTCTACCAAATGGAAGAGTATGGAGAAGATACTAAAGGCTGAAGTTACTGGCAGAAGTTAAGGAATCCGAAATATAGTGATTTGGATTGTATAATATGTATTTTATTTAAATTTTCCATAGAGCGAAAACTCTCTATAACGAAAGAAAATACTCGGTTACTTGAGTTTCATTATGAAGAGTTTACACTGTATTTGTATAAAACTTTCCTGTCTGATCAAGTGATTATATGAAAGCAGAAATGTGTTAAAGGTCGACGTCTTTATATGTTATGAAAGATTATTCCATTGTTTATATGTTCATTTAGCCTCTGAATAAATGCATGGATCACTGTTTACAAAAGTGTAACAAATGATGTAGCAAAGATTAAATCAAGTTATTTATTTGGCGAGACTTTTTCTCTAAGATCAATTTTGTAAACAGATATTTTATCTTATGAATATTTGTCTTCTGAAATATGGAGAATACCCACTATAAGAGTGGGACTACAAAAAAATTATGTCAGCGTGAAATTTAAAATTATATTAAATAAAACTTACTGTTTCAAGTTCATAATTGTACTTTAGCAAAAACAATATTTTATACCGCTTAACACTATTTAATTAACAGAATACTTATGAACATTGTTTTCGATGGCTACTCACATTACAAAAAAATTGGTGTAAAAGTTTTTTTTCATGAAAGCTTTGTTTTTGCAGGAAATTATTCGTTTAGTTTGCAATTTAATTTGCATTTATTTGTCATTATACATGTAATGTACAAATAAGGACATAAATAGTTAACTACAAGAGATGTACTGACTGGGGCTTTTGCTTTTTTAAGCTTATGAATCACTAACTAGCCAGTTAACTAGTTTACGTGTGTAGACTTCTTTGACACCCTTCGTAGGTCGTCGATTGTCTTGTAATATAAAATAAAAAAATACAAAATCAAGTAATATTTTGTACTATATTAAAGTAATACAAACTAAACAACAAAAGTCACACGCTAATGTGGTTATTTAAATAATATGTGTTAATTTACTAAGGGTACAAAATATTACGTGACTATCTATCTTCTAGTCACAATATACTTATTTTTCTTCTGTTTCCAAAGAATTTATTAATGTTAAATTATAGTAAAAAGTTTATATTATTGGTATTACAAACAAAGAATTTATAATTGATAAATAATCAGTAAAAAATATTTCATACTCGTCACTATTAACAATTAATAGATGAGAAAAATAGCAAATAATCAGTTACTTTAGTTCGTTCGTATTGATAGTTACTTACACCCATATCAATTGTGACTGATAGTAAGATTAGTTAGTAGATACATATTGTATGATAGTTTAAATCAGACTTAATGAATAAGTATTTATTTAATATTAACTACTCAAGTCTTGATTACTTGGCTAGCCAACTAACCGATACAGCTCTCTTAAATATTAAACATAAAAAATCTATCAACCACAAATAGAACTTACAGTACGAGGGTTCCATTCCATACACATTTAGATACTTATGAATATACATAGTATTACTAATGAAACTATTTACGTATATTTCACAAGTCTGAAAACGAACTAATTATAAATATATATGATTCCATGTAAAACTAGAAATCATTGATTTTTGGATTTTTCCCTTTAGTTTGTGGTATAAAACCATTATGCCGACTCAAGATTATAGGTCAACCACAAGTACCCTATAGTTTTGATGATCAGTGAGTAAAACTATTGTATGAAAAAAAACTCTTTAAAGCGTTTTAAAGAAAGTCATAAAAAATATTTTGGACCATATCTTTTTGTTGTGTGAACCATAAAACTTATAATTTTTACAGCAACTTAATGGCTATAGGTCTCAATGTACGATATTAATTTCAACTTGATATCTCAAGCCGTTTCTGAGAAAAACGGCTTTAACGGGGAGACAGATGGCTAACCAAGGATTAATCCACAAAGGATCCATATTAGGAATCCATTTTTTACCCACGGCGGAATGGAGGAGGTATATGCGTTTAGGGTGGGAGGTTTGTTTGTATGTCCAATTCAATGTTCCCATTTATCTCCAAAACGGTTTGACCGATTTATATACGGTTTTCTGTAAAATGTTTGTAAATCATTGGCAATGGTTGTTACGGTGATTACTCACCATGGGGCACCGTAATAAACATTTTATTGCAAACGAATGTTCCCATTTATCTCCATAGTGCTTTGATCGATTTAGACATGGTTTTCTGCAAAATATTCCGGACTTACTGGCGATGGTTCTTAGATAGGTGTTAATACAAATGCTCCCATTTTTCTCCAAAATAGTTTGACCAATTTAGATACCGTTTTCGGGAAAAGTTTGTGATTTAACGGTGAATGTTATTAGTCAGGTGTTATGCTGTTAACTCGTCAGGGGGGACTGCAATAAATATTTTTGTTTGATCTAGATTAACTACTTTGTGGCCTTTGTTCAGCTTGGTCGATGTGTGATCCACGTAACATGTTTCTCAAACGCTCAAATTATTCCAATGCTATGCTATAATGTGGATTGTTGAAGAGTTTTCTTTGATTTAGATCAGTTACTACTACGCCGTATAAAAATCGTACTCTACTAAGAGCCACATAAGCTTGCCCTTTGGCGAATGTTTTTTTAAAAGCTTAGTTATTAAGATTAATAATAAAAAGCAAAACTTAATAAACGGTCAATGTTGATGCCTGTTTATATTAACGCACATTGGAGCATTTTTGATTAAGTGACGATAGATGTAAAGGTTTTAATTGAAAAAGTGTAAAATGAAAGGCAAAATTAAAAATTTTGAAAAATCCATGATCGATGTAGTCGTTGTAGTATGTATATATGATGTATATATATATATATATATATATATATATATATATATATATATTAGTGTATATATATATATATACACACACATATATATATATATATATATATATATATATATATATATATGGACTGGCCTAGTCAATAGATTGGAAACAGAAATAAAAAAAGTAAGGTTATTGACCGGTTCGGTCCCCAATGAGTTGATATATTTAATAAAGTTTGATGACCACTCAAGGTTATGAAATTAGTTTAATGTACATACTTTTGGCAGACTATTATACTGAGCAAATGTTATGTAGTTAATATGTACATATAAATGTTACGTGACTTATAGAAATAGTATATAAACCATAACCTTGTAAGCCATAGTCACAAAAAAATTTGATATGTTTTTCTTAAAATGGGTAGGTATGGTCTCTATCAGACTTCCTTTCTTGAAAACTGATTTGATGTTATTTATCATTTTTATTTACATACACTTATTTCAGTGCCAAATTGAATGCCAGTGGAACGCCAATCAAAACGTACTCTATTTACATTTATCGAGTTATTTCGACACGTACCATTTGACTAAATACATATCTGAGCTCGGCACCAAAAAGGATCCCGATAAGTCGGGGATTGAGGGAATTGAATTAGCTCGGGAAGCTGGAGACTATTTAGTGGCTACTGGAGATCTTACAGCCGAAGTTGCTCGATCCTTTCTCCTCATGTTCCATCTATGTCATGTTATTTTGCTGTCGATGCCTACACCGGTCTTCGATCTGAGTTATTTGCATCTGTTTAAGGCTATGGATTCTGTGAGGTTGGTTACCTTTTTAATAATAAATTCAACTGTTTTCTTTTAGTTTTTTGTATTACAGAAACCTTATATATATTTCATCCAAGCCTCCAGATATGCATTTGTTTGATAAATTAATATTGCTTGTAATTGTTTGAAGTTATACTTCTTTAGGAGCGTTATAAAAAATTATGAGTGTGAAATTTTACAATATGTGCACACGATGCAACGAAAATCTACAGGATGAAGTTGCTCGTTAAACATATATTTACATGCGTGTACTGACTTATACTATATTCATGATAGTTATTGAGGTATTTGTATGTAGACAACATGTTATATCTGTGCTTTTAAATAATATTTTTAAGTAATAATTAAGTATTTAATATTAATATTCACAATTATTAAATGGACCACATATAATAATTGAGAATATTTGTGATAGAAATAGTGCTTATAAGCTTTTTAAAATATATTTTAAGCATGTTTCTCTAAGTAAGACTAAGTTGCGGTATATTTTTATGTGCATTATAAATTATAAATTACTACTTTATTATTTATTAAATACTTAAAATAAATAAATTACCATAAATTTTCAGCATAATCATTTATTTTCATTATTAATTAAACTTTGTTTAGATTGTTATAGTAAATTTAACAATTCATTATTATAGTTTATATTAAATTGAATGCCGAATAATTAATTTAATAAAAAAATTAAAATAATAAAATAAAAAAATTGTTGTAATATAATAATAATAATTGTTATTAAATGACTATGATTGTAATTCTAGTTAAAAAGAGAAATTTTTTTACTGTGTATGAGAAAAATAATTTTAATTTTTAAAATTTAATTATTAGGTTGAATTTAGACTTTACCAACCGTATTTATAATCAAGCTCCAGTCCTTTATTATTTTATTTCCATTAATTATTTGCGTGCTAAATAAAGTTATTCTTGTATTATGCCGAAGATATATAATTGCTAACGCGCGTACATAGGTATACTCACAACGCTTTTTTTAAATTGAATGTAGTATTGAAACTTCATCGTTAGGTAGGGCTAATTATGATGTTAACGAACTGTGTGTTAAAAAATTATCAACAATTAATGCTTAACATTAATATGCGTCAATCATCAATGCTTTTGAGGAAAATGTGTGCTTACTCCCGATTCGATATTCAATATTTTTCATATCATTTTAAGATTCGTAGGAAATTAATTGTGACTTTTTAGCGTAAATATTTTACACTATATTACTAAAGAATTAATGATAAATTATATAAGTTTTGAAGGTAAAAAACTTACAATTATTCATGTTTTTATCGTGTGAAGTTCTAAATGCTATATGCACAATACATAAATAATATTGTTTAAAATATTTTAATTTGATTTATATGTTCTAATATTAGGAAAAAGGTTTAAAACATATCAGCAGGTTCAGTGACAATCCACATAGCATTATTTTAAATATATATGCATTCAATGTCTCAAGCTCCATACAATTAACAGGCAATGTGGAGTTCCTAACACTTAGAAATTTGTAAACATTGTGCTTCTGCACCGCCATTTTTGACATGGTGTTATGTTATCCATGATGCAGGGCCTAAACATATTAACAGTTTTAGTAAAGAGTTAACTGTCGTCAATGTTAACAGGTCTTAACGTTTATCGTGATTAATGTAAACGTCCATAGCTATAAGGAACTACTCATAATAGATATTACCAACTGCCAATATATTAAAATATAAAAAAAAAATTTTTTAATACTATTTATATTAATATATTTTTTACTATATTTCTATACTAAAAAATGTTGATATTGTTATAAGTAAAAGTGAATGTGACCACATATCTGACTTTTAGTCCCATATGAAACATATCTCACTATTATCTAGTTAGCAATTTGTTACTACATATTCTGTTTTGACCTTAGAAAGCTTAATTCAGCATGTGTAAAGAACACAAAATTGGTTTAATGAACTGACTATATGTAGCATCGTGGCCTCCTATTTGGCTAACACATTGGCCCCGTAATACTTGCATGAGATGCCCATGTCTCTGAGGCAAGTGCATAGTTTACATAAATATAGACTTAGATTGAATGTTCGAAAAATTCATTGAAAAGTCATTCACATGTTATATTCGACATAGTCACGGGTGACAAAAGCTGGATATACTGTTACAACCTTGAAATTAACAGGTGTGTCTAGTAGCTGTTCTGCCTACAAAGGAGAAGGATGGTCGAATTTCTGGAAAAAAGATGGTTATCTTATTCTTCAAACGGATGGGTTATTATGTAATGATTGTTCTCGAAAATAAAACAACAGTTACCATAGAATGGTACACTAGCAATTCAAATAAAATCCTCCTTCATCCAGACAAAACATCTGCTGCCAGACGAACAAGCAAATATTTAACTATATTGGGTGAAGAAATTATAGGTCATCTGTTATACAGCTCTGGTCTCCCACTCTGTGATCTCTATTTATTCGCAGGAATAAAATATAAATTGCACTTAATATGATTCTCCGACAGCAAAGAAAGTGTGACTGCCTATGAATAGACCGTCGAAGAACTGCTTGCTTGCGAATAGACCTTCGACCGTCTGAGAAGAGTCAGCCATCGCACAGTATAGTGCCATGGAGACTATTGTGAAAAATAAGTAATAAATTACAATCTTGCTGGCCAGGTGACATTTTCAATATTCTAAAAACTATCAAAGTTCCCTGTCATTATGGCGTCTTTTACACTATTGGTTGTGTCACTTTTTTATTTCATTTATTAGATATTAATTAATTTTTTTTTAAAGTGTCTATTAGAATAATTATTATTTAAATCTGAAGATGTGATTTTATATTATGTAGATTTTTGTAATGGTTGTTTTGTTGCTACACTTTTCCAATATCAGGAACAAATATAAATGTCTTAATTATTTGTTTCTCGTGTTTTATTTACAGAGCAATAATGTATTAAAAAGTGGTATAAAGTATGGTTACCTTTTTAGAGTTAATCAATTTTTTATTTCGTCATACCTCTGATCTAAATTCCTATATTGTTAATACACAGCACTGAATTGTATTATGAAGATGAGAACTACCTTTTAACGAAGTTTAATTTAATAAGCTTTTTATAGTACATCTATTTACAAACATTATTGTTGTCACTATTTTGCATCTATCAATCGTTTACAGCAAGAAAACATAGTACAATAGTACATTATACTATAATTGTATTCTTGTTTCATTGTCGTTGGCTAAAAGTGATTACTCTTGTAGCAATAAGTCCATCATCTTTGTACATAGCTTTCTAAGTTATCAGTGGTTTGATAAATAAATAAAATATGTTTTGTTCTAAAGTGTGATTTTCTATGAAATATATTTTTTTTAACTACGAGTACCTTCCATATTTTTAATACCATAGTATTATTGTTTTCAATTAGCTTTCATCAGTCATTATAACTATTATACCGAGAGCCATATCATTGAGTATCCTTCAGTATTTAGTTTAGCATGCCATATTAGGTAGGTAATGCTGAAAGCATTACGTCATATAAGAAGTTATTCAAAATAAAAATTAAGTTACATGTCTCAACTTTAACTCTAATTATTCAATATTTTATCCGCAAAAAGGTAACTAGCTCGGCTTGTGTAGTGATACTATAAGCATCACCGACACAGCCAGTTTACAGCTAGCACATCTTGATATACACACACATATATACATACACAAATATATATACACACGTACACATATATACATACACAAATACACACACTTACATACATACATATATATATATATATATATATATATATACACATACATATATATGCATGCATATATGTGCACATATATATGTGTATACATTAATCTTTGGTTTATAATGTTTTATTAAAATTATCCTGCAAATACATAAACTTATAATATTGAAACAAATTCTTTTATTATGGAGCACTATTGACCGAGTCAGTAATTTGACATTTATAGGTTAGAAGTGCAACCAAAAATCGGTGAACTCATATGTGATTTGGTCGGTGAGGACTGGGCCAACCAGGGCCGGCCATGCTGCCCACGCGTTCTTTTCTACTTCGACTCATGCCCTCGGCAGTTACGCGCTGCTGACATTAGCCGGGTCAAGAAACTGGAGCACTCCATTGAGGATCAGATTTACCATATACTCCGCAAGTGCAGGATCATTACGAATATATGGTAATTTTCTAATTTAATTTTTAACACACTTTTTGGTTATACTTTTTATATGCATTGGTATAAAATATTTATGTGAGTAGGTATATTTCAGAAAATTAATATTATGGAAGAATATAGTGTAATGTAGCTAACAGAAATAAGGTTTAAAACAAAGGCTGTTGTACCTTTGTGTAACACAAATTTTTGAAATTATGTACAGTAATCTTGAACTAAATAAAATTAATAATATATCACAATGACATCATCTTTTTTAACGTCATATAAAAAGCATTCGAGCAGTGACATTCGAATAAAAGAAATTCTAACATGCTCTTGCTATAATTTATTTCTTATTTTATTCCCTTCAGAAATTTCCATGTAATTTTTTTCCCCTGATGAATCATTCCATCCAGCATGATATAATCCATTTAAAAAATTAATATGAAATATCCAAGAAATATTTCATAAAATATTGATGTACATTCCCTGGTACAAGACACATCAATAATCTATGAAATATTAAGAACAAGGAATATAATAATGTTGGAATGAAATATTATGAAAAAATCTAGCAGATAATTTGCTTGCAATGGTTAAGCTATTAGAAAAGCCTCCTAATTATCAGACTAAACTAATTATTGGTTAAATCCATAGACATGAAGGCTGGACTTCGCAATTCGTATCATAAATATGAGAGAGATAGCAATTGTTGACGACTGTCGATATCTCTTTCATCAAAAGCCAGGGGTGCAGGTCATTTCTTAAGTAATTTTTAATAATTCTTTACATTACTCTAATTTTTTTTTAATAACTCATTATTTATGAGGGTTTGTAGAGGTTCCTAGGGGTTATTTGTCAATTCAATACTTACACACGAAACGTATATTTATTTATAAGTTTACTTATCACCTATGCGGAAAAAACAAATACAAATCATAGTGAGATACAAAAAATGAGTTTTTTCAAGTATTAGGTTAACATTCCCACATCAAAATAATATTCTACGTACATATATCCTCAGTGTTATATAAATATCTGTATAATACATAAAATATTCAGAAATTTTATAATACATTAAATTAAATTATAAAACATTTAATATTGATAAACAAACAATAAATATTGAAATTAGCCTTTCATTCAAAATTCACTATAATAGTTATCAATAATTATTCTATTTATAATAATATGGATTTGAAAAAAAAAAAGAAAATGTAATGTAAAAATTCAAAGAATTAATGGTTGGTAACGAGCTAGCGAATATGTCTAGAGAATCAAATATTCTGTTGCGATGCTTGCATAGTAGTACACGAACACTCGCATTAGTGTGAGCGGTATATAGATAGAGAAATGTGGGAAAAACTTAATAACCAATTGTAACTTCATCACTTACAATTTCCATCGAATAACTACATGTAGCACACAAACATCATTTAATTATACTTCAAAAAAAATTTTTGACTGGGAAATAATTTAGTCTATATCGCCTAGTCTTCTATTCTTAAGTTGATATTGGCAAAGGTTCTCTATCTAAAAGAGAATAAATGCCATTAAGTGAAAAAAATCATTTAGTTTGACACTAAATATTAAACGAATTCCAATACATCCCTGGCTGCTGATAAATGAGATATTCATACTCGTCCACAATTGCTATTTCTGACTAATTTTTTAGGCTACAGAATAATACGAATCGCGCTTTCCAGTCTTTATGCCTTTTGTTAAACCAACTTGCTGCTGGTGCAACCAAATGTTTGAATATGCAGACCACATCTATTTTAGAATTTGAGAAAAGCGTGTTACATAAAACTACGAAACTTAAGAGACCAGCAGAAGTCTGTATAGCATTGGGTACAGGTGCGGCAAGATTAAAAATGACACGTCTTATAGATTAAACAAAAAAATAAGCCACTTGTAAGTTTTATTTAAATTGTGAGTTAGACTAACAACAAATCTTGTATTTTTTATGAAAAACTAGGTAATTTTACCATAACAGTTTATAATTGCTATTTTTGCAGAACTCTTTGAACGAGCAAGATGAATCAGATTATATCCCTTTGTATCCTCCATGCATAGTTGTGACATATTAATCAATGAAAATCACAGTTTTGCTAGGGTCGTTGGAATTTACAAGAAATTTGAAAAGAGCGAAAAACATTCTTTTTGTCAATGCTAATGTTAGTCAATAGTTTATATAATGAATTGTGTTTTATATATAATGAAGTGTAATATAATGAATTGTTGGGTTTTTTATTTTCCAAACAAATATCGGCTTTGCTTTTTCACCGGTCTCCTTTCAAAGTGTCTTGTCAAATAGTTTATATCGGAACTTATAGGGATTACATTAAATTTTTCAGGCTTTGGATCAAGTTTTAAAAAAATTTTAATTTTATTGCAGTGCAAATTCTTTATTCGCAATACCTAAAAATGAAGAGTTTGTTTACGTAAACTCGGAGAGAAAACCTCAGGCTGGTGAAATTTCAAGCATGGTCCGTGCTCTGGTGCTTCAATGCCAGGGCGGGCAGTTAACATTAGAGAACTGCGGAATACCAGCTATCGGAGACACCCGACCTACGCTCAAGGGTTTTCTGCAGACGCATCTAGATCTCGCCTTCAGTTCTGGTTTTGATGACAACGTTGGCAAATTTGCTATGGGTTCCTCATTTTTTGAGGTTAGTTTAAGTTATTTATATAAATCACTTTGTTCTACCTCTAAAATAGTATTTATGAAAATTATTTAATTTCTTAATTTATTATCATATTATGTTACGAATATTGTAATCATTATCAAACCCACAAATTTTTGAGAGCGTGGATTACAACAGATAAAGAGAAGGACGGATGATTATGAAAAATGCAAAATGAACAAGTGAGAGGTGAATTCATATCATTATCTCTGTTTCGTTCTCCTTTGAAAAAAAAAAATGTTCAGTTTATTAAAGCAAAAGTTAAAAGAAATAAGATACATCATGCTTATTATATGTTATTATTTAATATGAAGAAATAAAATTGATAAAAAATGCATATTGGTAGCCCTGTATCTCCCGGAATGTTATCTTTTTTATTTATTTTATAGAATGTTATTCTTTTTATTGATCCCTTTATTTTCGAGAATGCTATTCTTTTTATTGGTTCCTTTAATTTCTAGAATGTTAATCTTTTTATTGATTCCTATATTTTCGAGAATGCTATTCTTTTTATTGGTCCCTTTAATTTCTAGAATGTTAATCTTTTTATTGATTCCTATATTTTCGAGAATGCTATTCTTTTTATTGGTCCCTTTAATTTCTAGAATGTTAATCTTTTTATTGATTCCTATATTTTCGAGAATGCTATTCTTTTTATTGGTCTCTTTAATTTCTAGAATGTTAGTCTTTTTATTGATTCCTTTATTTTTGAGAATACTATTCTTTTTATTGGTCCCTTTAATTTCTAGAATGTTAATCTTTTTATTGATTCCTTTTTTTTCAAGAATGCTATTTTTTTTATTGGTCTCTTTAATTTCTAGAATGTTAGTCTTTTTATTGATTCCTTTTTTTCAAGAATGCTATTCTTTTTATTGGTCCCTTTAATTTCTAGAATGTTAGTCTTTTTATTGATTCCTTTATTTTTGAGAATACTATTCTTTTTATTGGTTCCTTTAATTTCTAGAATGTTAATCTTTTTATTGATTCCTATATTTTCGAGAATGCTATTCTTTTTATTGGTCCCTTTAATTTCTAGAATGTTAATCTTTTTATTGATTCCTATATTTTCGAGAATGCTATTCTTTTTATTGCTCCCTTTAATTTCTAGAATGTTAGTCTTATTATTGATTCCTTTATTTTTGAGAATACTATTCTTTTTATTGGTCCCTTTAATTTCTAGAATGTTAATCTTTTTATTGATTCCTTTTTTTTTCAAGAATGCTATTTTTTTATTGGTATCTTTAATTTCTAGAATGTTAGTCTTTTTATTGATTCCTTTTTTTTCAAGAATGCTATTCTTTTTATTGGTCCCTTTAATTTCTAGAATGTTAGTCTTTTTATTGATTCCTTTATTTTTGAGAATACTATTCTTTTTATTGGTCCCTTTAATTTCTAGAATGTTAATATTTTTATTGATTCCTTTTTTTTCAAGAATGCTATTCTTTTTATTGGTCCCTTTAATTTCTAGAATGTTAGTCTTTTTATTGATTCCTTTATTTTTGAGAATACTATTCTTTTTATGGATCCCTTTAATTTCTAGAATGTTAGTCTTTTTATTGATTCCTTTATTTTTGAGAATACTATTCTTTTTATTGATCCCTTTAATTTCTAGAATGTTAATCTTTTTATTGATTCCTTTTTTTTCAAGAATGCTATTTTTTTTATTGGTCTCTTTAATTTCTAGAATGTTAGTCTTTTTATTGATTCCTTTTTTTTCAAGAATGCTATTTTTTTTATTGGTCTCTTTAATTTCTAGAATGTTAGTCTTTTTATTGATTCCTTTTTTTTCAAGAATGCTATTTTTTTATTGGTCTCTTTAATTTCTAGAATGTTAGTCTTTTTATTGATTCCTTTTTTTTCAAGAATGCTATTTTTTTTATTGGTCTCTTTAATTTCTAGAATGTTAGTCTTTTTATTGATTCCTTTATTTTTGAGAATACTATTCTTTTTATTGGTCCCTTTAATTTCTAGAAGGTTAATCTTTTTATTGATTCCTTTTTTTCAAGAATGCTATTCTTTTTATTGGTTCCTTTAATTTCTAGAATGTTAACTTTTTATTGATTCCTATATTTTCGAGAAAGCTATTCTTTTTATTGGTCCCTTTAATTTCTAGAATGTTAGTCTTTTTATTGATTCCTTTATTTTTGAGAATACTATTCTTTTTATTGGTCCCTTTAATTTCTAGAATGTTAATCTTTTTATTGATTCCTTTTTTTTCAAGAATGCTATTTTTTTTATTGGTCTCTTTAATTTCTAGAATGTTAGTCTTTTTATTGATTCCTTTTTTTTCAAGAATGCTATTCTTTTTATTGGTCCCTTTAATTTCTAGAATGTTAGTCTTTTTATTGATTCCTTTATTTTTGAGAATACTATTCTTTTTATTGGTCCCTTTAATTTCTAGAATGTTAATCTTTTTATTGATTCCTATATTTTCGAGAATGCTATTCTTTTTATTGGTCCCTTTAATTTCTAGAATGTTAATCTTTTTATTGATTCCTTTTTTTTCAAGAATGCTATTTTTTTTATTGGTCTCTTTAATTTCTAGAATGTTAGTCTTTTTATTGATTCCTTTTTTTTCAAGAATGCTATTTTTTTATTGGTCTCTTTAATTTCTAGAATGTTAGTCTTTTTATTGATTCCTTTTTTTCAAGAATGCTATTTTTTTATTGGTCTCTTTAATTTCTAGAATGTTAGTCTTTTTATTGATTCCTTTTTTTTCAAGAATGCTATTTTTTTTATTGGTCTCTTTAATTTCTAGAATGTTAGTCTTTTTATTGATTCCTTTTTTTCAAGAATGCTATTTTTTTTATTGGTCTCTTTAATTTCTAGAATGTTAGTCTTTTTATTGATTCCTTTATTTTTGAGAATACTATTCTTTTTATTGGTCCCTTTAATTTCTAGAATGTTAATCTTTTTATTGATTCCTTTTTTTTCAAGAATGCTATTTTTTTTATTGGTCTCTTTAATTTCTAGAATGTTAGTCTTTTTATTGATTCCTTTTTTTTCAAGAATGCTATTTTTTTTATTGGTCTCTTTAATTTCTAGAATGTTAGTCTTTTTATTGATTCCTTTTTTTCAAGAATGCTATTTTTTTTATTGGTCTCTTTAATTTCTAGAATGTTAGTCTTTTTATTGATTCCTTTTTTTTCAAGAATGCTATTTTTTTTATTGGTCTCTTTAATTTCTAGAATGTTAGTCTTTTTATTGATTCCTTTTTTTTCAAGAATGCTATTTTTTTATTGGTCTCTTTAATTTCTAGAATGTTAATCTTTTTATTGATTCCTTTTTTTTCAAGAATGCTATTCTTTTTATTGGTCCCTTTAATTTCTAGAATGTTAGTCTTTTTATTGATTCCTTTATTTTTGAGAATACTATTCTTTTTATTGGTCCCTTTAATTTCTAGAATGTTAATCTTTTTATTGATTCCTTTTTTTTCAAGAATGCTATTTTTTTTATTGTTCTCTTTAATTTCTAGAATGTTAGTCTTTTTATTGATTCCTTTTTTTTCAAGAATGCTATTTTTTTTGTTGGTCTCTTTAATTTCTAGAATGTTAGTCTTTTTATTGATTCCTTTTTTTTTTCAAGAATGCTATTTTTTTTATTGGTCTCTTTAATTTCTAGAATATTAGTCTTTTTATTGATTCCTTTTTTTTCAAGAATGCTATTTTTTTTATTAGTCTCTTTAATTTCTAGAATGTTAGTCTTTTTATTGATTCCTTTATTTTTGTGAATACTATTCTTTTTATTGGTCCCTTTAATTTCTAGAATGTTAATCTTTTTATTGATTCCTTTTTTTTCAAGAATGCTGTTTTTTTTATTGGTCTCTTTAATTTCTAGAATGTTAGTCTTTTTATTGATTCCTTTATTTTTGAGAATACTATTCTTTTTATTGGTCCCTTTAATTTCTAGAATGTTAATCTTTTTATTGATTCCTTTTTTTTCAAGAATGCTATTTTTTTTATTGTTGTCTTTAATTTCTAGAATGTTAGTCTTTTTATTGATTCCTTTTTTTTCAAGAATGCTATTTTTTTTATTG
This sequence comes from Druceiella hillmani, assembly GCA_039881145.1. Lineage (NCBI taxonomy): Eukaryota > Metazoa > Arthropoda > Insecta > Lepidoptera > Hepialidae > Druceiella > Druceiella hillmani. The sequence continues at coordinate 4,049,363 of JAYKKI010000027.1, forward strand.
GTCTCTTTAATTTCTAGAATGTTAGTCTTTTTATTGATTCCTTTTTTTTTCAAGAATGCTATTTTTTTTATTGGTCTCTTTAATTTCTAGAATGTTAGTCTTTTTATTGATTCCTTTTTTTTCAAGAATGCTATTTTTTTTATTAGTCTCTTTAATTTCTAGAATGTTAGTCTTTTTATTGATTCCTTTATTTTTGAGAATACTATTCTTTTTATTGGTCCCTTTAATTTCTAGAATGTTAATCTTTTTATTGATTCCTTTTTTTTCAAGAATGCTATTTTTTTTATTGGTCTCTTTAATTTCTAGAATGTTAGTCTTTTTATTGATTCCTTTTTTTTCAAGAATGCTATTTTTTTATTGGTCCCTTTAATTTCTAGAATGTTAGTCTTTTTATTGATTCCTTTTTTTTCAAGAATGCTATTTTTTTTATTGGTCTCTTTAATTTCTAGAATGTTAGTCTTTTTATTGATTCCTTTTTTTTCAAGAATGCTATTTTTTTTATAGGTCTCTTTAATTTCTGGAATGTTAGTCTTTTTATTGATTCCTTTTTTTTCAAGAATGCAATTTTTTTTATTGGTCTCTTTAATTTCTAGAATGTTAGTCTTTTTATTGATTCCTTTATTTTTGAGAATACTATTCTTTTTATTGGTCCCTTTAATTTCTAGAATGTTAATCTTTTTATTGATTCCTTTTTTTCAAGAATGCTATTTTTTTTATTGGTCTCTTTAATTTCTAGAATGTTAGTCTTTTTATTGATTCCTTTTTTTTCAAGAATGCTATTTTTTTTATTGGTCTCTTTAATTTCTAGAATGTTAGTCTTTTTATTGATTCCTTTTTTTCAAGAAGGCTATTTTTTTTATTGGTCTCTTTAATTTCTAGAATGTTAGTCTTTTTATTGATTCCTTTATTTTTGAGAATACTATTCTTTTTATTGGTCCCTTTAATTTCTAGAATGTTAATCTTTTTATTGATTCCTTTTTTTTCAAGAATGCTGTTTTTTTTATTGGTCTCTTTAATTTCTAGAATGTTAGTCTTTTTATTGATTCCTTTTTTTTCAAGAATGCTATTTTTTTATTGGTCTCTTTAATTTCTAGAATGTTAGTCTTTTTATTGATTCCTTTTTTTCAAGAATGCTATTTTTTTTATTGGTCTCTTTAATTTCTAGAATGTTAGTCTTTTTATTGATTCCTTTTTTTTCAAGAATGCTATTTTTTTATTGGTCTCTTTAATTTCTAGAATGTTAGTCTTTTTATTGATTCCTTTTTTTTCAAGAATGCTATTTTTTTATTGGTCTCTTTAATTTCTAGAATGTTAGCCTTTTTATTGATTCCTTTTTTTTCAAGAATGCTATTTTTTTTATTGGTCTCTTTAATTTCTAGAATGTTAGTCTTTTTATTGATTCCTTTTTTTTCAAGAATGCTATTTTTTTTATTGGTCTCTTTAATTTCTAGAATGTTAGTCTTTTTATTGATTCCTTTATCTTTCAGAATGTTATTCTTTTTATTGATTACTTTATTTTCCAGAGAGTCTTTTATTGAAGATTCTTTTTATTGAAGTTTTAAAAATAATGTAAAGAAGGGACGACACATTCCAATTGTTTTTTTGTTTAGTCATGCTATATAATCATTTTGAAAGTCTGGTCTCCCTTAAAATAGCAAAACGCTGTGCGTTTTAACGGGGATCTTACAGAATTTCAATGTAACATAATGTAATATACATGGTGCTATGTATCTATTGGTATGAAGAGCTTAAAATATCTGGACAAAAGTTTTATACCAAAATTTTTGGACCTTTGATTTTTCTATTAAAAAAAAGCAAAATTTTTAGAAATCTTTAAACTTAAATTACTTAATCTTCATTAGTTAATGATATTTAAAGGACAATGCCAGGTTCAGCCTTATTATTTATTGCAATGTACAAAAAATTATAAGTGCTGAAAAATTCATTTGAAAAATTTACACTTTCTTAAGCATCAATTTGAGTTTCTCGAAGTTGTGGTTTATAAAAACTGGCATAAAAGTATTTGTGTAATTTAAATTATAAAAATGTATAATGAAAGGTTAAATGTCAACATAGAGTCATGGAACTTTTTCATAATGAATTTTTGGTTGTGCACTTGAAACAAATACGCATTTTTTTCCACACCATGTAGTGCCTCTCGATATTAAAGATATTTTTGATGTACGAAAGTATGTTATATTACGAACTAATTGGTTCCATACCCTAAAAGAAAACACAGAACCCTTAGAAGACCACAAACCTGTCTGTCTCTCCGTCTGTTAGAATTTATGATGTATTCTTAGAAATTGTTTGATGTAGAAACTTGAAGTTTGCCATAAAAACCCAAATATATCTTAATAATTAACACTCAAAAAAAATTGTGCGTGTCAGCTCCGACGTGAGACTGGAGTTTATTCCTTAAGTACGATTGTCTTGGAATGTATAAAATAGTTAACACCGTATATAAAAATAAACATCAATATCATTAAATATAAATGGAAAATTCTTTACTAAAAAATGCTGAAAATACAATTATTTTTAAGTAAAATACAAATGAACAAGATCAAATTTATACAACAAAAAATTAAAAACATTAGTAACGTCAGACTAAGAAGTTAAAATTAAAATAGACTTTTTAATTTTGTAGGATAGAAGACACCAAATATTCACACATAATGTCATTTAATGATTGCATCTTGATATAAGCGAACAATAGTAAACTTTGAGTACGTCTCTAGCTGCTCGCAACTCTCGTGCCCACGACCGTGATCAAACCCATTCCACTAGCTTGTCTACGATGTAACTGTCAGTTCAAGTGGAACGAACTATGAACAATGCGTATTCTAATTACGAGGAAAGGGCAGGTATTTGACAAAAATGAAGAGATTGTAGCATTGTATTTGTTTCTTATGTATTAATCGTTAGGTAATAATTTACACTTACATTAATTGCAAAAGTGTAATTTAGTGTGTTTTTTATGGGGGGGGGGCAAAGTTTGTAATGGCTAGTTAGTATATCTTCAGAGATATACTGAAAAATGTCCAAATAAACATGTCCCCCATACTTCTGAAATTATTGAACCTAAAATTTAGAGGCCTACGTAGAGGTTGTAGAAATATAATACAGCTAATTCTAAATGTCAAAAGTTTTTGAGTAATTCACAATAGTGTCAGCGGTTTATCTGTCACTCCTAGTGGAACGGGGATGAACAATGCCTATTCGTAACTATGAGGAAATGGTGGGTATTTGACAAAAATAAAGAGATTATAGTATTGTATTTTTTTTATTATGTATTAACTGTCAGACAATAATTTACACATACAGTAATTTTGAAAGTGCAATTTAATTTCAATGAAAATTTGATATTTGTTTACATTTTGTGTCTTCCGGTGGGATTTTTATTTCTTTTAGGTACTTCTCAGAGTAATATTCAATCATGATATAATTTATTTACGTAAACTTCATACATCAATGTGTCAAAGTCAAATTGACAGATAAATGACCGCAACGACTCACGTCGATTTGCAGGTCGGTGTGGGCTCGAAGAAGTAGTGAAAAAGCAGTAAAAAATTCACTTTTGCAAAATATTTACTCCATTTCTCATTGTTAATTTCTCTCTACGTTGTAAACAGTACAGCCATCGCCTTTCTGACTAATACCTGCCATTTTTTTATGGTATTATATTTGTGAACGTCCATGTCTCGCATTGATAGCGTTAGTTAAAATTAATGATCAGCAAGTTCAATAGACCCTTGAAAAATTGGGCGCCATTTGGTTTACGTGTTCATAACAAATTTCAACACTTACATTCTGTTGCCAATTGTTTTCAGCTTACTGTTTGTTTTATGTAATAACATCTTTGTGTTTTTTCCTTTTAAATTAATCAACATCATATTTATTATGACAAAATTTACGACTAGGTACCAAGCGCTCAAGTTTGGCGTTCAGTAGCTACTGTCCTCGCTAAATTCTTCCTCGAGCCTGGCTCTGACGAGCAGTGGCCAGGTGCCCTTTGGGATAGCGTAGCGGTAGACACTCGCTTCTCACAGGCTCGCTGCGCCAAAGTGTTGCCCATCGCACAGGCATCCTATACGGAAGGCCTTCCGCCACATTACTCTTCACAGCATCACTTGCAAAAGGTATTTATTTGACATTTGGTCAACTTTACGGTTATGATAAAATTCTTAATCCTTATAATAGGTGGTGTATAAATATGAATATAATGGGAATGCCTATGTTTTCTTATTCACCGAGTTACATGCTACGACCCTGGAGAACGAAACGACACAGTGTAATGAAAACAAGAAGCAAGCTTTATGGAAATTTATGCAGGAATACAGTCTTCCCAATGATGTAGACACTACTGTAAAAGATGTATTATTTCTGGTATTTATTTTGCACCTTCTCACCATGTTATGATGAAATATAAGTCTAATCTCTAGAAAATATATGTCTAATTTCTGGCTACAGTTTGATTGAAATGAATATATGTATTAATGTAGAAGATACAGTAATATTTTGTAAACATCCTTTTGGCTGGCTGTAAGAGATTGCTCTCGCAGCAATAAGTCCGCCATATGTATGTCATTTAGATACATTAAAGTACGTAAATAAATAAATAAATAAAACAAATGAAAAATGTGATTCCAGTGAGTGAGTACACAAATACTATGAAATTTTAAATAATTTGTGCACTCACTCACTGGCAATACGGATAGAAGAATGATATGTTTTGAGTAAAAAAAGACTGTACAATAATGGTTTTAATTTTGAAAGTCTATGTTTATATAATGTGTGAGCGAATATAACATAGGTGTGAAGGGGACAGCATTACGCTAAGGCAATCGGATTAGCCCATTCCCATAGATACTGGTGGAATAATCCTAATATGACAGAATTCACTTTGGTCTTGTTGGCCTTGCTTACAGGGAACAACTGTGACAAATACAAATTAATATTGCTATCTCACTTTTTTTATCTCATTTCGCTTTCTAGGTAATTCAAAATAAAATGAAAAGAAATTTCGTAGTGCTTAAATTTCCTTGCATGTTTTTCCATCTAAAAACAAAAGCAATACACAAATCGTTATTGCTTTTTTCCCTTTGTATCCAAAAACACCAAATATGTTTAAAAATGGTAGTAAAATAAGATGAATCTGAAATCAGTCTGAAATTATGTTTGGCATCGCTTGAAAAGTAGTGCACGGTATTGATACCAAACTTTTCAGAATCACGACACCTGTCTTCAAACATAGGTACTTATTAATCCATATACATGGTGTCCGGAAATAAATGTCAGACAAAGAAAGATGCTATTCGTTGGCTATAAAGGAATAAATTGTTGTTGAAATAAAACGTAAGACATGTCATTTCTCTAATTGAGTGCAAAAAAAAATTACACATAACTCTTTTTAACACACCTTATACTACTAACGCACGCACACAAATTCGCGCTAGCCATACGCGACCACCATATTAACCCGAGCGGCACTGATTGATATGAGCAAGTATCATGTGTGTGAAAAGAATGATAAATGATAAATGAACACACACACACACACGTGTGTGCGACCTTTCGAGTTGAGATTTATTCAACTTGTTTCAATGAGAGCATTATATTACAAGACGTTTTCCATTACGTTCTGAAAGACCTCTTTCACTCGTATGTGCCACACACGGTCAGGACTCAGTCGTATTTATTGACAGTTAAAAACATATTTTGTTTCGATACTTTACGAATTGAACCATGCAATAGGGCACAGTTGGTAAAGTAGACTTTTGTTCCGACTCAACTGACAGTTAATGAGAAACAGAAATACGTTTTAAACTGTCATTAAGTCCGACTGACAGTTTTGACTGTGTGGTGCAAATGGACGTTTAATGGCAACCCCCTCTGTGCTGTCCGTTAGAGAAACATTAAAAAAAACTTTAATAAAAATATTGTTTCTTTATGTATTCCCATGTGTTCACACGATTTCTGTAAAATTTTATTACAATCAGTGTACAAAATTGTTTTTCAACTGAAAGAGCTACGATGCTGTCACATGGAGACTGACTGATTAATTATAAGGGTTTGCATTTAAAAAGTCCTTAAGAAATCAGCAAAAATTTCATATTCATACATCATTCTTGACAAGAACGATATATACAAACAAATACATGTGTATATTATTTTGTGCGTGTATTATTTTAATTCAATCTACGAAATTGTTATATAGGTTTTAGTGGCAGTTGGTGTGTTTGACACAATGGGCCGTGGCCCATTGTGTGCAGCAGTACGGGCACGGCTTCAGGAGGCATGTACGACCGTGTGGAGATCTCGGAGATTGTGTGAGGCTCTTTCGCTCACCGCCAACCCTTGCATCAAGCCCAGTCACAGGTATAATGTAATAATAGTGGGGAATTTTTTTTGTGTGCGAAACAGATTTAGTAAACAGTACTATATTGCAGCTTAAATTACTGCTAACAATATTTTTTTTGAAGGAAAGTTTTAGCAGTTATTTTTTTGGTAAAAAATACATAACAATAAAGACTTTAATAAGCAAAGGATTCCATAAATTGATAGTTTCAAAAATAGTGTAATGAAAATTATATAAAAATGAAATCATTGAAAATAATTTATGGTACAGTTTATTTGTGTACAGATTTATTCAACTGTCAATTTAACTGTCAATCAACTGTAATTGAGATTATTTTAACTGTCAATTACTCAGAGTAACACTGAAAGCATAAATCTCTGCAAATCAAACGTAAGTGTTTCTGCTATTTAATAAAATGAAGGACGATGTCATTGTTTATTTTCCCCGCCTAGAGCACACACGACTATCCTATATATCCTATCCTACAGAATTCATCTGTTTTTTGTGCACTCACATAGTTTAACGCAGTATTGCATCAGAGATGCACCCAGTCTAGATATGTTTTTTGCTCCATTCACCGCTTCGGAGATGGGGTTATGGAGTTGCTTGGTAGTTCATGGCTGATTGCTAGATGATATTTACCCAAATTTTTGTGTATATTTCAATTGTATTGAATTGCTCTGTGAGTGTATTGTCTTATTTGTTATTATTTTATAACTAGTGGTCATATGTTCTTCCACATGCCCCAGGGATTTGGGTACATCTGTAAGTTGGATGTAGGGTTTTCAAGAAATACATAAATAAATAAGTGATACAATTACAATGAAATATTTTAAAATTATACATAAATTAAGAGTCTATTGGATATATATATATATATATATATATATAATTAAAATATTATATTTATATCAAGTGTGCTTTTTTTTAATTCATAGACATGTTTCTAGGGAATGGCTACAATATGTCAATCATCAATAAAAAAAATTGGAACTAAAAACTCGCAATTATTTTGCGGTTTTATGTCATAAAATCATTGAAACAAGATTGTAATTAGAAATAACTCTTGTTACATATTTCTATAAATTAATGTAACTTACTTTGTAAATTAGATATAATGATGTAACCTTTCTCTCCTGAAAAGTGCTGATGCGTCAGATGACAGCCACTCGAGCGGCGTGCGCTATGTGAGCGCTTGCGACTGTGGACGTAGCAAGGCAACACGTGATGATCCATACAGTGTGAAGCGTGCCAATCACACATTCTATCGCGATGCTGCCTCTGAATGTCTCTGCGGCGATGCGCTAGAGCGAATCTCCTTCCCCGTGTTTCAGCCGTCTATTTGTGATTTCAAGTATGTATGTCTGAATTTATATTGATATTGTAACAATTTATGATCTTTCAATGAGCTTTATAAGTTTCAAAATGGAGCACATACGTTGCATTTTTCCTTCTATTACGTCTTATCTCAATGTTTCTGAAACTTTTTATTTAAATTAATTTTAAAAATAAAAAGATTACATTCTAAATATATTGAAGTCTTCTTTTTATATTACAAGATAAATTTTATGATTTAGAATTTATGAATTAATGTTTATTTATATATATGGGGTTGAGAAATGAGCAATTTGATTATAAGGGATGGAAAACACATAATGAAGTATGTGATCTGTACCATTACATAAGAAACAATGATTTGATAATGTTTCTTAATTGTACATAATATGTTTCTTTCTTTAAAGAAAACACTATCTCAGAAACTGCTAAACCAAATTTGATGCAACTTTTACAGACGTTTACCTTAATTCTATAGTATAACTTACAAATCTACAGTGTGATATAGTTGTTAGTTGTTCTAGTTGAATGGAGAAAAGCAAGTAGATTAGAGTTTATCCTTCAGAAATAAGCACTGTTGTGCTATAGCCATATTTGCGTTGCTATTCGCCATAATCATTAAGCAAGTTATAGTCATGAACGCATTTCCATCGGCCATAATTATTATAATGGCACTAATTTGCTGTGTCGTCGGATTGGAATACCGTCATTCCAAGATGTATCAATACACATTTAACCTTTCATGATTACATCGCTGAAATATCTCGCTCATCCTTCCGTTCTCTCGGATTTGTTCTTCCAAATTTATGCAATCTTATCGCAATGCCTTCGACTTGTCTTCTGTTTAAAATATTATGTTACAGTAAGATGGAGTCTGAGTATTGTATGGATTCCTCAAAAATATACATACTGTTTTATCCTTAAAAGAGTTTTAAATACTTTTTTAAGATACTTATATAGAAGAAAATATGGTTACCTCCCTTTTCTTTTCCTACTTCTGTTATACTTGCTATGCTAAATTCCTTAATAATTTTGGAACTATTGTGTGAAAAAATGTTCTGTTCCATATTATTATAATATACATTAATATACATTTTTGACTCAAATAAATATATGAAGGTTTACAAGTACAGATTGTTCGTAATACCTCCATCCTGAACCGATCTATATAATGGCACCCCACTGTGTCTTAGTATAAAATTCATAAACTATTTTCTTGCTAGCATATCTGAATGTTATATATTTTGTAATGAACGTTAATCTGTTCCACTTTGATTGTACCAAATACTTGTTATTACATTAGATTCTTTTTTATGTGTAATTGTTTACCTGCTTTAAGGCCAGTGATGGTAAATGTAAGAAAAGTTTGAAAAGGAACTATTTTTTTGCTTTCATACGCTTCTGTGGAAGACATGTTGAAATAATTAATGGAAAAATTAATTTCCTAATAAAAAATTGCTGATTGAGTAGGTGATGATTAACAGGTATGACTGGAAACACCGGGTTTCTTTTCAACAGTAAGACAGTGTGTGTTGTACGAGAAGCACCTTACACTGGCTAATAAGGTAGTAGTAATATTTTTCGTAAAATATTGTGAAATGTAAGTTAATTAAAAACCAGTCTTGAAAGAAATTCAAAAATTGATAGAAAAATAATCCAGTTGTAAGCTTCTAAATTTGAAGATACGGATAGAGATGTGTATATGTATATCCCTGTCTCTTTTCCTCTCGTAGAATATAATGTGCAATATTAAAAATGACCTCACAATGACTCTAAAGTTAAATTTAAACTTTTATAACTTGGTCAATTTTTAAGATTATTAAAAAAATTTTTCACTCTTCATCAGCTTGTACCTTGAAATTATGATTAATGAAATAAAAAAAATTTAATCAAATACCCAATTTATTTATTATATACCACCGAATTAGACTTACTAACACTGATCTGTCATGAATCTGGAAAACGGCTGGTAGTAATTAATACTTTGATGTCTGAAAATATGACTAAGATTCTTTTGTATTAAACATTTGTTGTTTCACATTCATCTTACCAGCTCTCACCAACTTTTTTGGGAAATGGTAAAGTATCTTCATTAGTTTTTAATTGTGAGTCCTTATTTATTGTTATTTTCCATGAAATTTTGTGAACAATTTATCCATTTTTTAGACCTTTCACACCATACACCTAAAATATTATTGTTCTGTATTCAGATAATGACTAAAAATGTGAAATATTAAAATGTAATTTTCTGAAGTTTTTTAATCATTTTGTTCAATTTTATTCAAATTTACAAAAGATTTTTATTCAAATTTACAAAACTTACCCTTAACGTCTCACAGAGCTGCATCTCTAAAGCAAGCACCAATCTGTATCGCCACCAACCCGGCCACTCCAACCACTCCACACCCCGACAGTGCTGAAGACCGTGCGGCCGACTGTTCGGCACCAGCCGATCAGTGGTCTCAACCTGAAGAGTTGTCCGTTGGTTCTGACACGCGACACCAGGATGCAGAAGGAAAAGAAGCGACGGAAGCTGAGGAGAAGCAGGCTCATTATGAACTAATACCTATTGAGGATGACGGTAATAAAGGTTGGTGGTTTGGTCGCAGTGTCTGGCATGTTGGTGGAGTGAAACAGTACTGGATGTGGCCTTGCGGCAAATTATAATTGTGTGTATGCAAGTAAATTGACAATAGAGTTGTAATAAAATTAATTTTTCAGATATGTTAAACCCCTTAAATATAATAATGACACCTTAAATATAATAAAAAATTAAATGAATCCTTTATTCCTCCAAGCACTACACAGAATCATATTATTAATATTCCATGTTAAATTTAAATAAAACACTTAAGAAAACAAACTAAACAAAACAGACGTTATTTGACTGTTAAAAGTTTGTTTTTTCTCAGTCTAACATAGAAAGTGAAAATGTTGCATAACTTCAGAAATTCTGGAAAAATATTAGAAAAAGTGCTGTCTACCTCATTATCTTAAAAATTATGGAATAAAAATTTAGAAAGAATTAGGAATATTCATAAGGAGGATAGACCTTATCGTTAATAAATTATCAGCTTTACATTATCTGGGATAGTTTATTTCTGTTATAAATAATATAATCATGTAAATTAAATTATGGTTTGTAGTAATATAAATGGAAGTAATAATTTATATAAATTAGTTTTTTTGTTATAAATAATATAATCATTTAAATTAAATTACGGTTTGTAATAATATAAATGGAAGTAATAATTTATATAAATTAGTTTTTTTGTTATAAATAATATAATCATTTAAAGTTAAATTACAGGTTTGTAATAATATAAATGGAAGTAATAATTTATGTAAATTGATTTTTTTTTTGTTATAAATAATATAATCATTTAAATTTAAATTACAGGTTTGTATTAATATAAATGGAAGTAATGATTTATATAAATTCCTCATAAAGAAATATAGTAAATAATGTAATTTTTATCTTAATTTAATTATTATAATTTCAATACAACACTGTTTTTAGTGTAGATGCAAAAATTGTACTTGCGACATGCAACTAGCACAGATTTAACATATATTTTAATATTGGATATATTTGGCGTTAATTTCGTAGAAATTAATTATTCACAATTAAATGAAACAACGTTATTTAGTATTATTTCTACTTTTAGTTCTTTACCACGACCTAGGTTTCGTTGTATTACATCTTCACATGGCCAATTAGCAAAGATCTTTGCTAATATCCCATCTGAATATGTTGTCATACAACGAAACCTAGGTCGTGGTAAAGAACTAAAAGAAAGTAGAAATAATACTACATTACGTAGTTTCATTTAATTGTGAATATATTTTAGTGTCTATGTACTATATGTCTACAAAATAGTACAGAAAATAATAGCGGATGCTTGTACTTGGTTTGTTTTTTTGATGATGCACATACACATTACTGCACAGATATTTTACAACCTTCAGCGGGTTGCAAACTGATTGAAATGTTAACATTTTGGGAGTTGTAACACCCACTTTCAGAAATGACATACTATTTCATCTGAAAAATGTTTTCTTTTTCTAGAGGAATATGTTTGAATAAAACGTTTGATCGTGTAATAACCAGTAACTGAAAGGCAGTTTCGAGAACATTTTTAATACTTCATATGTACAACAGACACACTATTTGACATTTTTAGTAAATATTTGAGGAAATGTCTTTGGGAAAGTGGGAATAATTGCCTGACTTAATGATGGATTATATTGACGAAAAAATTTTTAAAAATGTATTTATTGAAAATTTAGTTTTCGTAATGATATTTACTTTCTGCTTGAGACTCCTACAACACTGATTTATGAAGATGGGTTATTTTGTAGTGTTAAATGTATACTATCAGGTTTTGTGAGAAAAATGTAATTTGGGTAAATATTTGTCAATAAATTAATGAAAATTAAAAAATAAATTCAATTTCAAAAGCATAATCATCAAAAACATACCCTTCTACCCCTATTAACACTTTTCAAAAATTGGTGTAATGTCGTCAGGTGCCAACCCAAGATAATACATTTTTTATTACATTGACATGTGAAAAAGACCCAAATTTGCCAATATAATTTGACCCACCAGAACTCACGCCCTTAAAAGTTACGTGAGAAATTGCGCGTACAGCATTTTGCTCACGTTTAAAAAACAGTCAAATCTATACATGAAACCTACTTGATAGTATATTTTTTGTTATAAATGTAGTAAATCACATGAAAAAAATGTAGTAAATCATAGAGGAACTTAAATTTGTCAGTCTTCTCAGACAGTCTTAGAAAAAAAATTTTTTTAAGAAAAATAAAAAAGTTTGTAAATTTAATTTTCATCATTTTATGCTTGATTTACATAAATCACATAATATGACAGCATGTTCAGGACACAAAAATTGTTGACGGCAAACACAAGCCTTTTTTGTTTTGCAGTTTTCACGTCTTGGGCCACTGCATATACCTTTAGGTGTCTCAGTATCTGAAGCCTCTCTTTCATTAGAAAAACGTTTTATAATTTGTTGAAGAGAGTATGGTATATTCTGTAAAGTAATTTTACGGTTGATCTGTTAACATGAGAGACAACTTTTTCAAGTATTCCCTTCATGATCACCGCATTACATTTCTTCAGTAACAAAAAGGAAAAAACATCTATTATCTCCTGATCATCTTTGGTCACTGGTTTCACCCCTGGTGTAGGGTCAATTATATTATACGACTTCGTCCTAACATTGGTGCGCTGTGAATAATAAATCTATTTATTGACCTTGTGTTTTCCTAAATAAAATAAACCTTGCGCTGACTTACTTGAAGAAATCTCATCTTGTTCGGTCTTTAATGAAGACTATTCCATATAAGTGCAATGTTCACTGTGTTCGTTTTCTCTAAGTGTCTAAAACTGTGGAAGGAAACAAAATACAATTCATCATCCCTTGTCTTTCTCATTCTTTACGATAAAAAGTCGAGTATATGTGGCCGCCCTCTTGATACCATACCACCCACTAATATAAAATTGAAATATGAAAATGTTGTTATGCGGTTTGGTTGGTAATGGTAGATAAAAAGAACTGTAATATAAAGGAGAATGTCTCTATAGAATGCATATACGATAATATCTAAAGTAGTCGTACACCAATGAAACTTATTTTATTTTGTTGTATCTAGTTAATGCATGGAAATAAAAAATCTTCCCAGTGTAAGTCTTGAAGATAATTAAATATTGATCAGGATGGGATTAGCCATTTTCACAATTATTGTTTTAGATGTATGAAATGCTAATATGAAAATATATGTATGAAATGCTAATATGAATATGAAAACAGTTACGCACAATAACCGTAACTTATTTATAAGTTAGTAAACAATAATACATAATATTATTCAACATTAACGTCACATTTTTGTAGGTTTGCTTTTTAATAACATATTGTGCCTATTCTTTAGAACGTACTGTTAACACATTGTTTGCGGGTAGATCTAATCGCACGGTAACAGTTGTCACGGGCCATTTTTGCTAATTTTTTGCGCTAATGACAACATTCAGTAAAATTACGATAACTTTAGTTTTACATATTTTTTTTCAATGAAACTTTTGTCACTTATTATAAAATGTATACTGAATTATTTTTCTTAAATTTTAAATAGACAAATACTGGAAAACTCATTGGAAATTCAAATAAAAGTTACAGAATATGTAAAAATACTGATTTGTTGAAATTATTTTGAAAAGAAGTGCAACATGTAAAAAAAGAAAGAATGAAGTTTTAACAGTGTTTTTTATGTGATAATCGTTAAAACATTTAACCCTGTGTTGGGGAATCTCACTTGTTTTGATTTTTCTGTAATGTCTTCATTATTATTGAAGTGCCAAGCTGCCCAATTTTGTCGGAATCTATCCCTTGATGTGATTTTGGAAAAAAATGGTGTTTCCAGGCACAGGTCTGTCAACCAAAAATCATCTCGCTTATCTTTGCGAACTTGTCCCATCAAAATTATTAGACCCAAAAATTTCTTCATTTCTGCGATTGTAATACCTCGTCATTTGATACTTTTGCGGGTTGTTTAGAATCGTTCAGTATTTTGATAACAATATTTGTTTGAATCATCAAGTAAATATTAAAAGAAATTATCTTTTATAAATGATTCAACTGGATCAATCAGAGATTCTGGAGCAGCATTCTAAGTAACTCTAGGACGACATATAAAATATTTAAGAATTGGGGGTTCGTTAGTTCTAGACCATTCGTCTTCAGTTTCATCAGAACTTGAAGATATAGTTCTGCAAATAAAATTTGTAGATAGGGAGATATCTTCACTATCGCTTTCATTATCACTTTCCATTCTAAATGATCTTCAATATTACTATTACATGAAAGATTTGATAAACGATTAACACACAATTCTATATCACATTCGTCGTCAAATTGGCTGATGTCTCTCGAAATAATGACTCAAATTTTAATCTACATAAACTTACCCCGTTTTAAGAAATAAAAACATAATTTTTAACGTTTACTTGAAGAATGTACAATTTAGTAATAATAATTTAATTGTTTTGTTCATAAGAAATACTTTATTGTAAACTAGCTGTGCCTACGACTTCGTTCACGTGTAATTAGGAAAAAAAATTTGTTTTCTTTTCTCCTATATGTTGCTCCTGGGTATATACTATTACCATACTAAATTTCATCAAAATCCATCCTGTAGATTTTGTGTGATACCTGCTCAAATTAACATATGGACAGACAAACAAAAATTGTAAAAAAAGTTTTTCTAGCTTCTATTATCATTCTATATCCTAAATCAATCACTTTTTAAAATATTTTTCAATGCACAAAATTCACTGTGTTACAATTTTATTAATTTCAACATAATTCAATAAATAAACAAGAACCAAAAAAAATAGGTTTAATAGCTGGTTTCACACAATTTCAATAATTTTTGCACTGCACCCAGGGCCGCACTATTCAAGGCTAGCATTAAAATACATGCACCGTCAGTCCTATCTGACTGATAAGTTTGTTGAGACAGACGTATACAAATTCCATTCTCCCTCTTCCTGCGAAACTACACGAACACCATCAGTTAAATATGACTGATGTGGCAGTCGAAGTATCGAAGTTAAATATTAATATGAAAAGTGTTTTAACATAAAACATGATCAAGTCACTTTAGCTACGAAATTTTTGTGGCTTCTGTTACAAAAAAAAATTGTGTGATCATGGACCCATTATAAAGGCAGCGTTAGAATAAGTTGTACTGTAACTGTGTTTTGGAAAAAAAGTTTTAAAATCAAAACTCAACTAGTATTCTTCACATACTTCAATGTACAATATTTCAAGTTATTACGTAAAAACTATTTCTTCATCACCTGTGAAAATTATTTTTTCACAATATTTGTATTATATAATTTTTGTTTTGAAGTTGTATGATTGTGTTGAGATAAAATTATTGTTTACGTGAAATGAGAGACGTTACGTTTGCCGTGAGACCACAACCTATATTACTTGACACCAACATGTCGGTCATTGCGATCTCTGTGGTGGCGGGACATTGTGCTGTCCGTTAAGTGTTCATCTTGTATTCTAACTCATGTTTCTAATAGCTCCCATTACTTGATTGTAGCATACTGGCGAATAAGAAATAATGGAGCACTGCAGGAACAGTGCTTGCAACTTGTAACGTAGAATTAGCATAATGCGAATAATATCAATGGTATTTGTTTCTTACAACTCAATTTTATTCTTCTATGGGAGGAGAAGTGTACAAAATTGTGTGAAATTTCTATTATACTCAAGATACTGACTAAAGAATTGAAAAGCGGAGACGTTTTCTTAAACTATCTGCACCCTGTGGGTTCACCAGTGTACAATTACAATTGAAAAATACTACACTGAGTCAACAGACAGAAATTAATCGCATCAAAAGGGATTTTGTGGGCGAAGTTTGTTGCATAAGGAGCCGTCTATGTGAGTGAGCCATGTGCTATGCTGGTTCACTAAGTTGCTGTTGCTTAACGCCACTGCTACATTCAGCTAACAGCACTAGTCGTCGGAATCGAGGCTATGTTGGATATATTTTGTCGGGAATATTTGAAATAATTAATCAATAAATAAGTAAGTCTCTCACTACCTCGCATCGTTTAAGCAGTGTTTCCTGACTGCTGTTACATTTTTTATGACTCGTTTGTACCTTTGAAGCATAGCGTATAGATAAATGTTTTGTAACACCTGCGTGAATTTATATATTTGGGATAAAAAATGCAGATTATAGTGTGCCTCAAAGATGGGTTTTTTAATGTAAAAAGAATTTTGGAATAACGCAAACAACACAGACAGAACAACAGACTTCCACTTGAGATATTAATATAGATTGGTGTGTTCGATCTATTAAATAACTTATTTTTTTATTGCTTTATACATAAAGTGGAAGAAAAAAAAATTTTAAATATTTTGATTCTATTAGAAATTTTTAAAGAAATTGTTTCGTTTAACTTGCATTAACAAGTTAAGGATTATTGCGGAATCTTTTGTTGTGCATTTTCCGACATCCACTTGAGTGGCTTTGATTATTTATATTGCAAGGATGTCGGCTATTTAAATCTAATGTTAGAATATTACATGCTACAATTGCTTTTTGGCTTGTCTGTCACTAACTGTTCTTCTTATATTTATTAATGAAGATGTTCGCTTGTGTTGCTTTTTACAACATTGCTGCAAAAGCTATAGAATTATAAGCCAGCTGACTTTTGATGTACTTAAGACAGAGACAGCATTAGAAGGACTGTCAGTTTAGATGGTAGAAACTTTATCACGTCTACGTGTTAACTTCTTATGAGTGATTGTAAATGTTGTAATTCAATTTCACACGTGAAATTTTTTTAAAATTTTTGACGTTGCATGTCTGTATGAAATTAATATTTATAATAAATTTCCACCATTAATGTGCATTTGACATAAACAATTCTACACACAAAATGGCAATTGGCAAATTTTAGACTCAGCAGCTCAAACTTGGAATCTTTTAGTTTCCCCTGATATCTCACAATAGGGAATTGTGGCCATCGCACATCAAACTTTTGACCATGTGTATGTGAAAATTCCAGCAGCTCAAACTTGGAATCTTTTAGTTTCCCCTGATATCTCACAATAGGGAATTGTGGCCATCGCACATCAAACTTTTGACCATGTGTATGTGAAAATTCCAGCAGCTCAAACTTGGAATCTTTTAGTTTCCCCTGATATCTCACAATAGGGAATTGTGGCCATCGCACATCAAACTTTTGACCATGTGTATGTGAAAATTCAGCCTAAAAAATGATGAGGCATTCTGAATTTTTGTATTCTACAATTATTTGAAATAATTGTATTCTACAATTATTTGAAAATTCAGCTTGAAAATTTATGCTTTACTACGGAATATAAAGCTAGAAAACAAAAAAATGTGGTAAACATATGGGTTAAAAATAAATATGCATGAAATATACCCAAAATTTTTAATACTTTTTGAAAACTTCATTTTTCTGTGGTTCCCATAAAAACTTATCAATTTTTCAGTATTATTTATGGGACTTTGGAATCTTTCAGAATATTTTTTTATAGACTCTCAAAGCTATTTTTTATGGTTATAAAGTAAGATTAATGTAATCAATTAAAGATGAAATAGTGCAGATCGTAAAGCAGTTTTCTTAATGTGGAAGCCCAAAGTCCCACAAAAAAAATTCTCCAAAAATCTTCAAATCTATCAAAAAAATGCGGTTTGTAATTACAAACACGTTAATTGTTTTTAAATATTTAATTTGCCATATTATTACACTTAGTGAGACACAACCTTAATTTACCTTAGCTAATTTTTAATGGATTTACAATATTAAATCACATAAAGAGCTCAGCGTGACTTGATATATTTGACATGGAAGCTTATTAGTGAAAGCAAACTGATTTTGTAATCAATAAAATTTTACTTTGAGAGAAATTGTTTGATGTTGAGTAAGAAATGGACAATGTTGGCGATTCAATTTCCAGACAAAGGCCTCGTGCGACAGCCATCAACTACTGAGTACCTGCCTGGTATGCTGCATACGGAGAGTCCGCCAGGTAAATTATTGTTTTATCTTGTTTATTAAATTTAATCTTTATATCTTTGTTAGTTAAATTAACATTAAAAAAGTTAACAATGTAGCAGAGTTAACAATGTAACAGAAAAGTGTTTTAGATGTTATGATAAATTAATAATGCCGCTGTTTTTTTGTAATGAGGAATCTTAGAGAGATGATAATTTACATCACTGTTTGAAGGCGGCATCTCTAAATTTCATGTTTAAAATACAATAGGTGCTTAAATTGTCATGAATTAGAAGGAGGAACTAGAAAAAATATGCTCAATTCTGTCTAGTTGTTGTTAGCTGACATAGTTAGAATTTGAATTGATTCCTAACATAACACAGGAATTTAAATAACATAATACAGGCATATAAACCATGTAACACAGGCATATAAATCATTTAATATAAATATAAATAACACAGATATATAAATTATGTAACATAAGCATATAAATAACGTAACATAGGCATATAAATAATGTAACGTAGGCATATAAAAAAGCGCTAACCCTATTACAAGTGAAACTATTAATTTCTTTTTTATTTGTGTTTTTGTCATTGTTACTATCCCTATATCTCTCTTATTTATTATCCCTCTTTTCCCATCCCCTCTCCTTTCTTTTTTCCCTCTCTCTCATTTTTCTACTCCCACATCCCTCATTCTCCATCCGCCATTCTTCTTCTCTTGTTTCTTTCACTCTCTCTCTCCCACATACCTTCAGTCCACTTTGTCACACTCACTTTCCTACATATACCTTCCTCATTCTCTTTCTACCTCACTCTCCCCTATTCTACTCTACTCTTTTTCATATCATATTGCTCTACATATTACGTTCCACCATAACTCACTCTCCTCCATTTCACCCTGTCACGAATATTGAAATAATGTATATTGAAATATATCATGGAATAAGTATTGGAATAAGTGAATTATCAAGGAATAAGTATTGGAATAAGTGAATTATCATGGAATAAGTATTAAGAACAAACCAAATTTATTAATAATAAGTATCAGTTATCATTTGAAAATAATATTTTCTTTAATAATATTTTCTTTTTTCTCTTTTTTCGTTTTACTCGAGGTTAGGCATTGAAACAGGATTTAGTTGGTTATCTTGCTTGAAATGGAATAAACGGAAAATGTCTTTTCACAGAATATGAAGTTTCACCAATATGACAATACCTTGATATTGTCAAATGGTGACATTTCATATTAGTATTGTATTAGTTGCTATTCAAAAGAACTTTTAGTAGTCTATATTAAGGTCATAACTTTGAGAGAGATTAGGTACAATACCTGCTATAGGTACTGTAAAAATATAGAGTAAGAGATATCGAGTACAAAAATATTAATTATGAAAAAACTATTGGTTACTGAAATGTATCAATACTTTTTATGTGTTGCTAGACAAAATATTGTCGCACAATATGTAATTATGATATTCAAATAAAGCTACTATTGAGTGATCAATTTTGTACTGACGAAAACCATGGTATGTTTTAAAATGAGTTGTTGCCATCTATTCGAAATTATATAATAATTAATTTTTTCTACAAATTATGGCTTCTGTGCTGAATGTTAAGGCATATCACATGTAAACTGATTATGTTGAAAGTAAAGTCTATTTTGAGATGGAAACTACTTTTGAATATGAGTGATATTTGAACCCAAGCTTTCTTTGTAAAGCGATAGATATTATTATATAAGAGAAATATATTTCTATATATTGTGTCGATTACTACCTTTGTTTTAATAAAAAAACTGTGATGGTGCAGAAGCATCTGGATAAGAGATGATTTAATGAAGACACTTGGTAGATCATGATAAGGAGGAATAGTAGAAATATACAGAATGGTACAGCTTATTTATGGTTCACAGAGTGTGACAGAAGCACCTGACTCAGGCATCGTTATGGCTTTATCTACTTATAATATTTAAAAATGCTTCCAGGTCTGTTGCCAGCATTTCCAAGCTGGTCATTGGTGTGCCTTGGTGCATCATCCCTCTATTCACACAACATAGGATTGCCAGAACACTTGCACCCAGGATTTCTGCCGCACACCAATTTTCTGCTGCCGTGGGATTGTGCCGTCAGGTCAGTCTTTTGTTTTGTATTTTAAACCGTTCTTTCATTTCAATTATAATTCTTTACTTCGATATATATGTGAATCATTCATTATCCATTGCTCTATTTAGGTGGATGTTGGTTATATATGATGTATATTGGCATAACGCAGATCTGAAAAGCATGTAAAATTGAGAAACATCAGAGGACAACAATTTTCAAGTTTAATTTCTGTCTCGAATCTGTCCTTGAGTTACTATAATGTTGCATTTTAATTAACTCTTGTTGAATTTTAATAGGCACCTCAGAAATGTAGACAGTGAAAGGATTGCGGATCAGTATTCCAATACTATTGTCCTCGTAGTCAGGAAAATAGTGATCGATTTAATTTTTCCAGTATTCATTGGTGTTCCTCCTTGTATCTCTCCACACTATCCTTCAGTAATTGGATTCAGCGTACCAAACATAAAAAGTTCTGCCTTTCAACTTTGCTGATCCACAGGTCAATTTTAGCGATAAACGCATTGACTTTATCTTCAAATGCAGATATGTTACTCGCGCCTTCCATCTTCATATTTCCTGATCTATGCAGCCGAAGGTTTAGATATTTAGTTGTGCAAAAAAAATTCAGTAAATAAGCAATATGTTTGTCAAACTTTGAATTGACGGTAATGATGGAGCAATACTTTGTTTTCCTTATTAGTTATTGATAATTTTACTTCCTATCTCCAATTCATACAATCTCTACAGCATATTTCTTCGGAAAGCCAGCACACTTCATGTTGAAGAGCAATGTTTTGTGTTCAACATTCATAACAGAGTATAATTTTTGGAAAAGATGAGTATTAATTGCATTCCTTTTAATAAAGTTGACTACTTTTATAGCTGTTATCATCGTAATAGCATAGCATTCCATTAGCGTTTTGCAGTCAATACTTGACAATAAATAAGGCATTACGTCGTTATTGCAGATGGATGTTATGTTTCAATCAAAGCTAACAAGACGAATTTTTTTAGCTTCCTGTCTTAAAAGCTTTTTGGCAATTTTAAGCATACAAGAATTTAGTACAGATTCGGCAATTGTGTGTGCCTTTATGGATTTGGCAATAAATTTTTAAATTTCAAACGATGCAGCCAATATTTTTTCAAATATTGCATGACGTGTTCTGCTGAATTTATGTCATGAAAATTCATATTGTGGTTTTTAAATGACGTTCCAAGTTTGCCGGAAAATTTGGGCAAAATCTAAAGAATTTTGCAAAATTAGCAAGTGCTTGGGATAACGAATGTAGTTGGACTGGAACAAAGGCGAACAGAATGAACCGAATGTGAAATATGCTGTGCTACCGGTTCTTTTTATACCATGACGCGTCTTCAACTTGTTGCCATTTATTTAATAATTTTAATAATACTGTGATGGCTTCGCGGATCATTTTGGGAGCTTTCAGAGACCACCAGTGGTCCATGGATCACCGGTTAAGAACCACTGCTATAGACGCATACATTTCTAAATATTTAGTTTTTTAGGGTTTTCTAGGCCAACCTTTTTAATATTGCTTTTTAATAATGGAAACACAGTCAGTATCTTAGTACACTAGAATTATTATCCTTATGTAATTTTTATTTGGTTTTTTTCAGGTTAGACCAGGTCTCAGCATGGAGATCAGCTCAAGCTGCTTCCCGTGGTACCAGAGCAAAACCTGGTCCGCAGCAACTTACTGTCAAAATATTCCTTGGCATTGAGTACGAGTGTCCCAGAGGACACAGGTTAGAAATGACATTATTATTCTTTTGCACAGAGCATAATATAAAAATACGAAATTACGAAAGCTAAAGAAATTCCGGTAAGAGAAATGTGGAAGGGTATATTGATAAACGCTGAAAAGTATGTGGAGGAAATTCAGCAGAAAAGTCAGCAAAGGTGCAAGTCACTGTTTGGGTAGGACATACTTTCAATAATTTTTAATGCTTCTTTTTCTTGGATTTATGCTGACCATTCCTTAACTATCTTGACTTTCCCAATTGTCGCAGAAAATAGGGATTAGGCTCTCATTTCGAATTACTTTCTCAAGTTTGTCTGTCCAACAGCACCCTTGTATTTCTCCTCATATGATGGGATGGAGCAGATGTATATGTCCAGCATTTTTCTATACACCCACATTTCGAGGGATTCATCTCATTTACACTTGGTCTAAGTCCATAACTCGGCATCGTACAGGAGAATTGAGTATATAAAGCTTTGTAGTAGGCATGCCCTGGCTGGAAATCTTTAAAGAATGATTGCAGGGAAAATGGCTCCTTTTCATAAAGTATTCAAAATTTACAGATTCATGATGTCGGGGCCTGAAACAGTGGTAAATGGGAGTGTGCTCAGCAAGGAGAGTGGGGCCAGGCTCGCCAACACAGATATGCCTGTTTATTACCATTGTCCATGCAGGTATGACATATTAAAAAGTTATTACTTTGTTTATATATTTAAATATAATACTGCATTATTTAATGGAGATTAAACTAATTTGCTTGATTCTAACATATCTTCTTTCTTCTGTTATTTCTCTAAATTTCAACTAAATTAGTTTTATGAGGTTTGCATTTGTTTTCTCACTAGTCGCTGTCTGTCTACGTCTTTTGAAAACCAGTTTATGTTAGTTACTTTACATATTGAAATTAATACAAGAACATTAATTTTTTTATCACATCATTGAAGCTGGTTCAAAAGCAACATCATTCCATAGTGTCATTACAAAGAAGACTGACGTATAGTGGAAGTTAATAAGAAACAAATATGAAAATAAAAATAAAGCTACTCTTACATAGAGAAACTGAAAAAATAAATCCGTTAAAAGTTTTATTTAAATTGTCAATCAGACAATTGAAAAATCTTGTATTTTTTATGAAAAGTCAAAAAGTTCATAATGATTTGTAAATGCTATTTCTACGGATGTCTTTGGACCAGTAAAATGAAACAAAATCATATTATGTCCCATAATATCATCCATAAATAGATGTTACATAATAAGCATGAAACTTGTAGTTCTGGCAGGGTCATAGAAGAAAGCCATGTGAAACTCAAAAACAGTGAAAAACATTCATTTTGACAACAACAGTACAATTGTCAGTGTCAGTCAGGAGTTTTTTTTAATTAATTTAGGCAATGCCTACACATTAAAAAAGCAATCGAAGTTGATTGTTTTTTGTAATCTTTTCTAAAAAATTATTTTGTACTTTGTTAGATTTTTATTTTCATTTTTGTTTTTTATTAACAATCTTGATGAATTAAAAATATAAACGCGTATAGCATTTATGGAGATAGCTTTTTTTTGTTTTGTATTATGATTACGAATTATATTTTATTTTTTGTCCTTTTCTGATTGGCATTTGATGAATTGTTTGTTTTTTTTTTAAAATACCAGCTATAATATAAATTATGTTTTATGCTTAGTTTTGCTCACTGCCAGTCCTAAGTACAGCCCCTATATAAAGTATGAATAACAAGTCTGCATCTTTTTTTTATTGTCCATTTCATGCACCCCACAAATATATATTTCCATCTGTAATCTATGGCTAACTGTAATGTAGAATCTTATATTTATTGTCCTTTTATTGTATTGAATTTATTCTTTTTGACGGTTTAAAATTATCTGTCCTTTTTTTACATTAGGTAATTTTGTTTTATTTATTGAATTACAAAGGTTGAAAAGAAATATACAAATGAAAGCCTAATACAAATGAAAAAAAATATGCAATAATAATGGGACAATACATTTATTTTTTTCGTATTTACCAGGGGCAGTAAAATGATGTTGGCTCAAGTGATGCGGGTGCATATAGTGTCACCGAAGGCGCCGGTGCACATCACGCTCAACCCTAAGGTAAGGATTAAATTGAATGCAATATTGAACTTTTTTGAAAAAGTACATTTGTAGAAAAGGCTTTTGAAAGTTAATAAAAATGTATTAAATTATTGGTTAAAATTATTTTGGAAGTTTGAAGATGATATGTAGAGACGAGCGCTTATGGCTAGCAAAACGAATAACTTTTTAGTGCTTACGGCTAGCAAAAAGAATACTCGTTTTACGGAGCAAAAATTGCTATATATGTGCTAAGAACACATATGTGCTAAGAAGTATGTATAGAACGAGCATGTGCTTAGAAGTATGTATATAACAGTATGTATAATGTTCTAGATTGTTCCCAATAAATTTCAATAACTTCATGGAATTCTCATGAACTTGTTGGAATTTATTTAGATAGCCTATATACTATATACTTTTCTTTATTATTTATTCAATATTTTCTGTTTGAAACTCATTGTTCAAATAATAATTGTATAGTACGCTTACAGCGGTAGAATATCTGCATGTTATGCTGTTTGTATCATCACTTACGTTGAAGATGTAAATATAAGTAAAACCATTGAATTGTAATAGGTTACAAAATATAAACCAAGTCTTTATTGAACTTCTGATGAGTCTACTAATACTTATGTTAGAAAACGACTTTCGCGCAACTGCTAAAGATATGCTTGGCTTTGATTCTGCATTTTGAGTGCAACTGCGCCACGATGATGTGAGTGCAGTGTATTTGCACAGTACGTACAGCTTCATATAAGTTTAAAGTATGTAAAAAACCAAGTGGAAATGCACCACGACAAACCCCCTTTCAATTTTATTTACGCATTCTGCAAGCATCCATATGATCCTATAGTTCACTTATTGTGTGAAAAAAATTCACATAGAATTTCAACGCAGTACATACAGGGCCATTGCATATTTAATCTATTGCTAAACGTACAGAAAATTTGTTGTCTACAATAGCACCTTTGGGTTGTGTGTAAAGTTTTTCGTACAACCTGAAAAACAATCTTTGTTCGGCTAGAAATCTGGGCAATTACTGTAGAAGCGAGTTTCAGTTAATCTCTGGATATATACCTCAATAAAAAAATTAGGAGACTTTTTTACCATAAAAAATATTTCATTTTACGTACAACTTTGCTTGTATTGTGACGAAAATAAAACTCAAAGCTTGAAATACTGCTTCAGTGTTTCTTTTTGAGTTTTTACTTCCCCAACACTAACAAAAATATAAAAAATTTAACTAAAAATACGGCAGCGTAATAAACTTCAGCTTTTCATATTTCATTATAATGACATGACAAAATTACCTTGTTCAAATTATGGTATCCATAAAGAAACAAAATCCATAAAGAATCTTAAAACTGCTCGTGGAACCGTCTCATATCGCTTGAATAACAATGTGGGCCGTATGCAAGTTTGATTATTGACAGCTTGATGAAAAGTTCCCTAAAACATATTGAAACTGATAATTAAAATTGTTTAATGCCGTTAAAGAATTTTAGTTGCAATCTTTTTTAAATAAAACAAAATAATAAATTTAGAAATTATTTTAAAGATTATCTACTCGCTCTACATTTCTGCTTGTTTTTTACATCGTAAAAAATATGACACAAAGACAATGAGCTTAAAACATACAGATTGCTGTTAATACTGCACTATTTGATATAAATAGTATTTTTAACTAAATGTCAAAATAATCTCAGCATTATATACGCTGTGATCGCTGCAAATCGTAATAAAAGTTAATTCAAATTTAATGTCTTGCAGATCCAACCAGTCCTTGGTGGTCCCACCTTCATACCAGGCTGTGAGAGCCCAGTCAAGTTGAGTGGATCGGCATACTGGGTACTCCGATTGCCATACATCTACTCATCAGAGCACGGGCCCCTAACTAGACCGACAGTTCCCGTACCCATCAATCTGCGTGGGAGGCTGTTGGCATCCATGATCGGTGTTACTGATTAAGGAACAATATAATACAATAGAAATTGTTAATTTGGTTGTATTTTCTGGAATATCTTTTACTTGTGAAACCTGAGGGGCATCTGTGATTTCTTAATGCTAATGATAGCGAATTCTGGAATAGATGTCGAGTAAAGTAAAATCTCGCTAAAGTAAGAGTAAAGAGTTGTTTGCCACATTTATTGTCATCACGAAACTATTGAGTTTGTCGTAAACAAACATTTGGAAAATATTAACTAAAATTGGTTTTTTAGTTTCATGCAAAATCCACTGAGGATTGGTTGAGAAAGGATAATATTGAGTTTAAGAACTAGCAAGCCAGAGAAAGCTGTGAAAAAAACTAGGATAGTTCGCCGAGATTGTGATGTGCAGTAAATCATTGTAATCAGGACCTTTTAACTAAGTGGTAATGTGTTGATATCTTTAGATTTAATAAAGCCTATTGGCTAGCCAACCGTCTTCAGCTGTTTTATTTTTCACATTATAAAATTGATTTGTCTATCAAATCGTATGAATTTGTATTATTCATGTACTTAACTACATACCATCAAAAAACCAGTATAATTTTTAGATTTTAACTAGCAACCCGCCCTGACTTTATGAATGGGAAAAGATTTTTCATACTGTATCAATAATTTTGCTTGCATAAAAATATTATCGTAAGTTTTAAACTAGTTGTTATAAAACTACAATATGTAAGGGAATTTTGATCTGTACGAGTCCAAGAAGTTTACTATAAAATTTAGTTTCATGAATATTGTTATTGTTGCTAATAAACTTTGAATAAAAAGTTATACCTTGAATAAATAAATAACAGATAAAAACGCTGCTAATAAACTCAGTATATGACAAGCTCGTTATAAATTCATCTGTCAAACACTATTCCAACCTCAACCTAAGTTTAACTTTGGTATAAACTAGAGTTGACATTTCAGCAAGCCCATTTAATGCCACGTCAGTTTTTACAATTCAATTGTGTTTATAATTATTTTGAAAAAAACGGCTTTGTATAAATAAATTCGTACAATAGAAACTATAGAGGGGAAGTATTATTTAATTTATTGCGTGCTATTGCACAAGTTTTAAATTAAATAAAATTCAAGTAATGTTCTCATTTATTTTTAGAACAAAGTGGAATTTTGCCAGTCTTCCAAAATTTTATCTTAACCATTATTTGTTCATACTATTCTAATGACATTTCCATACATGGCTCGCGCACCTTTTACGACATCTCATGATCGTTCATAATTGGAAAAAAAAAATTCAACAAGAAGGGACACCAGCAATGAATAATATTAATTTTAAAGATGCTCTAAAGACGCTATCTGATGTGACAGATGTAATTTGTATTCGCAATCATAGACATAACCTCATATTTTACTTGTTTATCTATGAAATGCGACGTTGCCACGTTCAATTTTTTAAATAAATTCAAAATAGTTATACTATCGTTTTACTGAGTTTGTTTTTACCAACCTTATGAACGGTATAAGTATTCTCAGAATAAGAGTAGTGTAGCTTAGGTTTAAGTATTTTTTATTAGTAAGAATGTAAGACAATTTTACACAATAAACTCTAGAAAATCTGTTTTTTAAACAATAAAATGTTTATTGTGGATTATATGTAATATATACACATATGCTGTCCTGAATTTTCTTGTACAACTTTTTGAGAAGAATAATTTTCCATGTATTGTTTCCGTGTATCTGGAAAAATTTAAGCAAAGCACGCCATGCAAATTTAAGCAAAGCTCTCCAATTAGTGTTTCCAATCCACCACTTTATCGACATTCATTCTCTAAAGTCGATTAATTTTCACTAAATTTTCATAAATTATACATCTATAAATCTTCCACTTAATAGATCTATCCACTAATAAAAATCAGAATAAAATTACTTCAGTAGTTACTAAGAAAATCGTATACATACAGACAGCCGCAGCGGGGGACTTTGTTTTATAATTTGTATTGATGATTCTGTCTTTAAATTGTAATTTTTTAACTGCAAACTTATCATTATGTTGGTAAAAACTAGAGGGGCTGTGGCCATTTACTTTTTTCAAATTGCTAGCCCAACTAATGGAAGATCGACATTTTTTCGTATTTCTAACAGCATTGCAATTTCCATTACGATTTTCGCTTCTTTTGTAAATTGTATGTTTAATTAGCCGATAAAGAAATTAGAAGTCTATATAGTGTTGGTCTCAGGTGTTACAAGAATACAGAAATAATTATTATGTAGAGAAAATGAAAAAAAATCTCTTAAAAATTTATCTAAATCGTTAATCAGACAGAAGCAAAATCTTGTATTTTTTTTATAGAAGTTAGATTATTTTTTATAATCATTTGTAGCTGTTATTTCTATAGAACTCTTTAAACAAGCGAGATGAAATGAAGTGCAGATTGTGTCTCCTTGTATCCACCATCTATAGATGTACCGTATTAATCCATGAAATACACAGACTCCACAGTATCAAAAAAAAATCACATGAAACTCGAAAAGAGCAAAAAAGACATTTATTTTGACAACCAGTGACCATGGCTGTCAACAGATTATTTTTAATTAATTTAGGCAATGGCTACACGTTAGAAAAAGCTAACGGTATTAAATATTTTTTATAATCGTTCCTAAAACGTTATTGGATTAATTTCTGTGTTATTTTTATTTATTATAATTAGTATGGTATTTTAAAAATATGATATGCGCATTTATGAAGATAGAATTTTTTTGTTTTCTGTTATAATCACAAGCATTTCGTTTTTTGTTCTTTCCTGATTGTCAATCGCTGTATTGTTTGATTACTTATATTCTAAAAATATTTTTTAAAAATTATATTCTATTTTTGTAACCTAGGGCACATTTTTGCCAATCCCATTGGTGTGGTTTTTGTGTGTGTGAATACAACACAAATTTTCTATATGGCATTATGTATTTTAGTATTAGCAGATTTGTTCTATCTTTAGTTTTTTTCAGATTTGTTCTAGGTTTATTGATTACCTGAAACTTTTCAGTGGTTGTAATAAACTTTGCTGGTCCTTTACTATATGCTGTGATGTATTACAATTACTTTGCAATTCTTAACGAGACGTTTAGGCCAACGAGCAGAGTATATTTAAATTAATTTTAATTTTCGGAAATATGTCCGAAATTCTTATTTTGTTATTGTTCTTCTTATATCTTCACGGTAAGAACATATTACATTGGAAATGTCCATTTCAGAAATGCGAAATAAACAATTTTAATATAAATGTTTATAGCTACCATGCAAGAAATGAAGAGGTCGCTGGAAAACATACACAGCACAAATATCCAATATCTGTCAATATCAATGAAGTATATTCGTTTTTAAAACGTAGATAACATACAGTTTACTGCCATTTATTATCTCAATAAAAAGAAAAAATATGAGTGAAATGAACAAACTACTCGAATTCACCTCTATCACTTATGTAACAGAATTTAATTCTCAAATAGAACATAAGCGACTATGGTATCTAATTTTAATTTTCAAATTAAAATTAGACACCATAGTCGCTAATGTCAGTGATAAGCAACCTGTTGAAGTGAACGAAATCATTTTAGATTGTTATTCAAATTATGACAAAAAAATTATACTTTTTAGGAAGACAGCATTATATCCTTTGAAAAAACAAGTATATATATTTGATTTGTATGTACGTTATAGAAAATAGTAAACGTCTTGCATCTAAGCCATAAAAAATTCTATAACCTTGTCCATACCAGCTGTACATTTTTATGAGCTCTGTTGATTCCTACGTGATGTAGTATTATTTCTACTTTCTTTCAGTTCTTTACCAGGACCTTAGGTTTTGTTGTATGACAACATCTTCAGGTGGGCTATTAACAAAGATTGAAAAATCTTTGCTAATAGACCACCTGAAGATGTTGACATACATATTACGCTAAGTTTTGTTTTGGTATTTTGAAAAAAGGTCAGGTTCCTAGCGACATGGGAAGAAAGTATTGTTTTCATCAAAAAATCAAAACGTTCGGATCATAAATTCAATAATGAGATTTTCTGAAAAACTTGTCCAAAAATTCTCTTTAAATGAGACTGGTGAATTAATAAGACTTATTTGTAAATATCAATAGACAACAATGGAAACGTAGAAATTAAAAATATTAAACATGTATTAAATTATGAATATACTATGTTCTGATTGGGTATGAGATAAAAATTATATTTAACAATAAAATCACAGATTATGAGCGCAGAGGAAATAATAATGTTGGCATGTATTAACTGACAGATAATTAAATAATAGTTTTTTTTTTTTTGTCTTTGGACAGTTGGAATCAGTTACGATTTCAGTATACAAAATAAACTCGGATGTAAAGGAATTATTATATAAAGCACTTATTGAGTGAAATCTTTCTTTTTTAAGAAATTATCTTTATAAATATTTTCAGAAAATTGTAGACATTCTAAGCTAATTAAAGAATTTTCTTACTAAGCTAATTAGAGAATTTTCTAGTCCTAAACGCAATTCTGTCCACTCTAGTGCAAATGGTGGGCCTATTTTCGCTGGTATTCTTGGACATTGTTGATACTATATAAGCTGAACAATTTGCTGAAGCTTGTTTTTACACCATCTGACGGATCTGATGGAGTTATTTCTCAGTCAAAACTAAATTACACACATTCGTATTAGGGAGTGAGGTGTGTGCATAATACAGTAATGATCATTATTTTATGACCTTATTTTATGATCATTATTTTATGACACAAATACTTAATTGATCAAAAAATTTTAAAAAATTACACTTTGTATTTATAACAAATGATCTTTGAAATATCAATCTTATATTTTTGCATGTTTACTCAGAGTAAATGACAAAAAAAAAATAATATAACATACTAATCAATGTATTGTTGTCAAATTAATTATAATTACCAGAGTTCTAAAAATATTTAGTGAAGATCATTTAGCTTTTCAAAGCATTTACGTAAGTGACTATTCGTTGTGAAGATTGTAAATAATTGTATTAATAAGTCGAATAAAACTTAAAATAAATTCGCTTCTGCACGTGAAATCTTAGAAAAATATTAAACATATATCATGCTTATTTTATAAAGGGGAAAGTTTTCTTTGTTACGTAGAACTTTTATAACATGTTTAGTTTATATTTTCATTGTTTAGTTTATAGCATCTAATTGGATATGTATTGTATAATATCTCTATAAAATGTGTGGTAATAAGTAATAACTACATAAGTAAAGTGTAAGTCAAAGCATACCTGGTACAGTTCCGAAGTAACTTGTAAACCGCTATATGGACCTGGCAAGAAACATACAGGACACTTGAAAAAGGCGGAAATAGAACCTTTGATTACATGTTTGTCAATATCAGAGTAGTATTTTTCTATGGAAAATAGTAAATTTTAATGTATCTAGAGAGGCTATGTTACGAGTTCCAATATGAGATTCGATATTTGTAAAATTAAACACTCTGTCGTTTTTAGGAATTATTAAAATTCTTTTATACAACATACTACAATATATTTAGACATTACAAATGATTTTGATTAATCACACTATGAGTGTGTACCACTAGGCGATTGCAGTGCTGAAAACATTCACTGCATCATTCCACTTGGCGATCGCAGTCGTTGCAGTCGTGACGAAAACATCATTGATGCCGTCATTGTTCACGACTGCGATTACCCACGTATGGAGGTGGGTCATTGTGGTTGTTTATCTGTCAGTTTGACTTTGGCATATTGATACATGAAATTTACATTTAAATTCCTTGTTACAAATGTTTTTATGTATGAGGCTATGAAATTTTGTACTCGACTAAGTCGAAGAATGTCGAACTAAATTACTCTTCTTCTCCTAAGGGTGCCTCTCCAACTAGTGAAGGTTGGCAGTCAGCTTTGCGTACTTGGTCTTGTGTTTGGCGAGGCGAAAGAGTTCGACTTTCATAATCCCTGTCCATATCTCATCATCTCTCATAATGTCGTTCCATATTTGGATGTTGTGCAATCAAGACTTTCTTCTATGACCGGCTTTTCTTCTCCCAGCATTTTTTCCCATCATTATTAATTGCAAGAGCTCGTATCTGTCATGTTTGAGCACATGCCTCAGATATGCAACTTTACTTTGATGGTTTGCAAAAGCTTGCGTTTTTGGCCAACCCGTTGTAGAACTTCCTCATTAGTGACTTTCTGATTCCAAGATATTAGACATCATGCGTCTGCAGGCCCACATTCTGAATGTTTCTGTATGTTTTCTGAAACTTAATAGGGAAGATTACTGGGGAAGATAAACTCAAAGTGGGATTTTGACGCTTTGATTGCAGAGTATCTCTTTCATTTTTTCAAAGGCTCTGTAGCAATTACAATGCGAGTTTTGATCTATACCTCATTGTCCCAATTTTGAGTAAACCAAGTTCAGAGATGTTTATTCACCTATTCTAATTAACTGTTAGAGTGCCGACGAGCACCATTGCGCTCATGTGTGTACTAATTAAATTTGCCACGAGTACGATGGCGCTCGCTAAATCAGTTGCTGATTAGCGTGCGGTAGGGAAGGTCGCTCGCATGCATCGCTAATTTGTTATCTTTTTACTTGTTACATAAAGTTCAAATTATAATATTATTAGTAATTACAATATAAAAAGGATCCATGGAAAGAAAATGTTTATCCCGTAATGTCGGAATACGAAAATAATTTGAGTGAAAATGATCGTTTTTAGCCCATGCAAATTTTAAGTGATAATTGTAATAGTGATGATAACAATTATTTTGCTGATACGGAGGATGTACCGGACTGCGAAAATGACGATGTGACCTTGATTTCAGTTTTTGTTATAATTTTTATTCACGATATATATTTCCATAATTTTCTTTGTATTTTATTGTCCTTGTACAAGTTTTTATTAAGAAAACACCGAAAAGATTATTAAAATTGGATAATTTTTGGAAGAGATACAGTTTTTTTTCGAGACAAGGGTAAATGATATCAAAAATAAAAGATTTCTTTGGCATTTTTAAGTACATATGAGTAAAAAACTATAACACTAAAACAGTTAAAAAAGTTGAATTATTAAGGATGCAATAAATAATTATACAACAAAATATGATCGTGGTCCCTTTTCTGCCTTCCTTTTTTTAAATGTAAATATTATAAAGTTATTTTGAGAATAATGTTGCGCAAAATAACTGGCGAAAATCACAATTGTTAAAGTTATATATTTACCAAATATATAGAAATTTTAATATAATACTGGTATAACATTTTTAAAATAAACAATAATTTAAATACACTTTATTCAGCACCAAATTCTAAAGAAAATATAGAGTGTTTGTTTCCAAAAGATAACAAAAACAATCAATGTAGATAAGTCGTATTTACACGACTAGTGTATAGTGCCATAAAAAATGTTTTATTTACTATAATAAACATCAAGCAAAATACACGCAAGTATAATTAGTAAGTTATCTATTCACGGCAATAAGTAAATTATTTTCTTAAAACAATATTTGTAGATCTATTTTTTGATTCGTGAATTTTATTCAGGATAGTAGTCATTCTGCAACCACTGCGTAATTCGGGAGCTTAGTGTAAATGTTGTCTATTAAAGCTCTGACTATGTACTAGTGTCTATTTGTTTGTAATTTTTGGTAAACTAATCACAATTTGTTTTTCGAAGTTGGCTTAGTATTTTGTCAGAGTAAGTTTCCCACTTCGATACCCAATAATATAATTTAAAAAGTATGGGCACTTTCAGATGGTGTGTTGTTAATATTTTTTTATTTAATTTTTATATAAAAATGAAGAGATTACATAATTTTAATTTTATCTTAATTGTTTCATTGATAATTTACAAGTCTTGTATTTTCACATTGGTTAAAAACAAAACTAAATTATTTCTAAAGGAATCATTGAATTTTTCCCAATTCCTTTTGTTTTATACGAAATAAAAAATTAAACTTTTTGCCAAAAAGACTTTAAATGGAAATTTAGTCAAATATCTAAGATATAAACAATATTTACAGCTCAGTACAATAAACCTATAATGGTAAATTAAATGGTTATTCTTGCATTTTGTGCTAATATTTAATTATTAATGATGAAACTTTATTATTAGGTAGTTTATTAGGACGTCAAGGTCTAGTCGCTACATCTGCTAAAAATTGAAGTTTTATATTATTCATTTTTGTAAGTTTTCTATTCTCGCTCATCACCTGAACTGTACATAATTACTCTATGGTCTACTCTATCATGAGATGAGGCATTCCATTACTTTCAGAATATTTTTGCATACATATTAATTTTGATTGTATTTATATATTTGAATTTTTCAATTTTTTTTTATTATGTCGATAATAGAAGAAAATACAGAAATACACATATAGGATTGCTTTCCAAGTAAAATTTAAGGGTAAAAAGTCCCATTTTTATAAAACATCAAAATGTTAGTCGAGGATGATAAATACAACAGAAAATAATTAATTACAATTACTTATCAATAAGACAATGGCGCCAAATTTTTCAAATAATAATCAACACGCAAATCGGGCAAATTTAATCCAACATTCTGATTGGTCCAAAAATATTAGCCAACAGGAGAACAGAGAAAAACATCTTACTTGAGTCAAGTATAGTCCTTGTACTCCTTGTTTTTTAAATAAATCGTTACATGACGCTCATAATTTTCGATATTAATATTATTCAAAATGAATAATTATTTGAAAAGTGTTTTTCTTATTTAGAGTATTTATTAAATATAATGTGACATTTAATGGAAGATAAACGACATGAAATGGGAAAAAGCGGAAGTGACGGCGGCGCGCCAAATGCATGCGTGTTTAATTTGCGGAAGTATGGTGGAAAGCAGTCGTTGTCAGATTTTCATTTTAGTTCCGATTTCAGTTGCAGTTTGGTTCTCAAGCTGATCGGTTGTTCTGGGAAATTGCTATCCCGTTGCACCCAGAAAAATAATTCGCGTTATTCACTCGACTTTTACCGCGTTTCCATTTCGCGCCATTTTATTTTCACCCATTTAGACGAATTCATCGGGAGGAACATCCATTCTCTGGAAATTATGCCTGTATTGCAGCAGGTGAGTGTTTAATCGTCATATATTATTTTTATTTTATTAATTATTTCTTACCAATTATTTGCTATATTGCCAATTATTTTCTATAATTTCGCAATAATAATTAATACTTCATAATTTTTCTGTATCCCCACATAACATTAGTTTTCCTTTTTTTAATTTAGCACGCATGTTTGAGTTCGCTAATATATCTTAACTTATTTTGTGTTTTAATTTGTGACTCTACGCTACTGTTTTAGAGAATTATTTTATTATTTTTATCCATATTTTCCTGTATTTGTGAAACCCGAGATGTGTCATTGGTGCCGAAATGACATGACTATTTATCTGTAAAATTTTGATGTGAATACCGTTTATTGGAGAATTTAAATAAATTTACAATAATTAATGGAAGTCATATCAACGTAATATTTTTAAGAATTAATCTTCTAAAACATTATATCGTTTTCATTTTG
Source organism: Druceiella hillmani (assembly GCA_039881145.1). NCBI lineage: Eukaryota > Metazoa > Arthropoda > Insecta > Lepidoptera > Hepialidae > Druceiella > Druceiella hillmani. The sequence continues at coordinate 4,085,098 of JAYKKI010000027.1, forward strand.
CATTATGTACGTTTTTTCACCTGTAGCTCTTCCGTGGAGACACGTGGTCCGAATTCGATTGTTGTCAACGCGAGTACGCATGACAATGACCTGATTTAAGACTTGCATTTCATTAGTCATTTTTATAAAATAAATTCAGATTTAATTTGTTAATCGTCACTTACCAAACGAATACCGTTGCATACTAAAATTATTTAAAAATAAACTTCAAATGGAATTTAAAACAATTTCTAATTAAATAAAATTTAGTTTAATCAAATTGTAATAAATTAGACATACGTTGAGGTACGCCTTTTCGCTTCCAGGCGTTATGCACTTTCGTTAATGTGCAATATATCGTACTAAATTTTTTTGAAAAACGATGATCAGGCATGTTTTTTTCTTAAATTTGTTATTTTTATTAATATATTGGCGTTTTTATCCACGATGCATATCGTTTTTCCTATATGTTCTATCCGTTCTAAAATACTAAGATTCTATTGCTTTCAATACTTTAAATTTTTCACATTTAAATTTTAAATTGTCGTTCTTAAAGCTTTTATTTTAAATGGTCTATGCCGGCGTTAGCGTGTTATAGCTGTTCACGAGTTATATATTGTGACAGTATAATCGTGAGCTATGAATTAAACCCCCGCCCATAGCCAATTGGCTCGCTTTCAGATGCCTCTCGTAACAATTCATCCACGTGTTCACCTCCCCTCTCCAGCTTGTGCTCTCGCTAGCCTTGGGGCCATAATTTTCTCATCCAAAAAGATATTTTGACATAATTTTCTTGAGAAATTTTGTCGGTCATGCGCTCGGCCGGATTCTGGCATGGTCCGATAGCGGTCGCTTTAATAAATCGTTATTTACTTTTCGTCTATGCGATCATATGAGACGCGTCTAGACTGAGCGTCTCCCCCTTTTCAGGCCTACGGGCGCATTGTTCGTAGGTTCTGTGGTTTGTCCGAATTGATGGATCAGGATTTTGGTTTCTAGATGATGGAGAGATGTCTAGGCGTTTAGTTATAAATATGTTAACATTTCGGATGTTATATTTCAATATTGAGGTAGATATTGAAGCAAAACGGTAATGCAGAGTTGTGAAAATGGTTTTTCACAGCTTTTTCGGTAATTATATGGAGTAACTTGATACGGTGCACGGATATAACTGTACTGTAGTTTCGTGTTTTCGAACTATTTATTTTATACATATATAGGCAAGCTGTCCGTGTTCAGACTAAAGGGGATTAAAACTGCGATAATAACTCGGTGTTTTAGTTGATTGCTACACGCTATACGTCCCAATTTTTTGGCATAAGCGTTTATAACAATTTGAAACAATAACGTATACCGTTGAACTTTTTACGCAGACTTCATGACGCTTTCATAAAATTTAACGTATTATAATAATGGTTCAAAGTTTAACTCTGTAATATACCCGGTGTACTAGCAACTTCATTTAAATCTGTGGCATTGTAATTATTCGCATGTTCTCGAGTTAAACTTTAGGAAATTTTCACGTCAAATAAACCTTTTTTGTTCCAGACTTTGAAAACTAAACTGTTAATTATTCGCATGTTCTCGAGTTATACCTTAGGAAATTTTCACGTCAAGTAACCATTTTGTTCCAGAGTTTGAAAACTAAACTAAACTGTTAAATTTGTAAAATAAGAATAATTTTAAAGTTACTATTTTAGTTTCACATAATGTTCAAAAGAAATTATCCTATGATGGTAGCGTATATTTAGCTATTATTAAAATTGCTATGGCTGTTACTAGAATTGCTAAACGGGTTTGGGTATTTTTTTTCATTTCATAAATGTGCATCTGTCACGAAAATAAATGGGGAAAACCTCGATTACTGTGGGAAATATATGAATCATACACTTTTGAAGATGCTTCGATCAAGCGTCACTTCATTAAACGTTTATTACAACTATACTGAAACACTGAAAATTTACTTCTAGTAAAGTGCATTTAGACTAAAAAAGCTACTAAAGCGCTGATAAGGCTTATTTTAACGATTACGTATTTATGTACAAACAAAATTCATAAATCAAATAAACAAGACTAAAGAAATCCTTGAAAAATTCGAAAAAGCTAACTGAAATTGCGAAAAGCGACGGAATAATGTATACGCGTGAAACTTTGTTAGAATGTTACTTAATGCCTATTTTATATATATATTTAGTTTTTCTTGTCTTTTTTGGATGCTCGTTTAGTTTCTCCTAATTGTCTTTTTTTGGATTAACTCCCTTGATTTTATTATTCAATTAATTTCGCATAATTGTTCATAATTAAAATCAACTCCAATTTTTTTGTATTAAGTGCGCAAAGGGTCCGATCAAAAGTTATTCGGAAATTTTTGTATCGAAACTATTCACTAGTAAACATTAGATGGAGATGTGAAACTTGCAGAAATTTCCAAAAGCTATTAAAATAGGATTTATAAATTTATTTTTGCGACAACCTACAAGTGTAAATGTAAAAAAAAATTAGTGGGGTTCTGTTTTGAGGAATCATTTTAAGTGAGTTTTTACCGGTTTTTCCTTTTTTAAATTGTAATTTGGTTCGTTATAAAGTTGAGAATATACCGTAGGTAGCCATAGTTTATTCTAGTAGGTATAGTTTAGGTAGGTATAGTTTATTCTAGTAAAATAAAATGTAAAAATAAAAATGTTTACCGCTATCAAATGCTATTATGGATGTCAAACATTCAACAACTTTATTTACTTTTTTACTTGTTAATTAATTCTTGGGAAATATTGGCATTTTCATATTTGTATTTTTCTAAAATTTTGCTATGGCGACGAGTTTCCTCCTAAGTGCAGAATTCTGAAACTAATCTGCTTGAAATACTCAATTTCTAAGTCCATTCGGTTATCTATTTCTTTCGATGGGTATTATTCCGTCGTTATTTAATATTTTGCTTTAAACTTTTTAAAATTTTTAATTTTTTTTGACTGGTAATTTCTTAAACTCGAGTAGCGTATTTAACCCAAGTACACTAAACAGAAAGTGAAATTTAAACATGGAATTACGCCGCTATTAAATCTCTTATGAAATTTATCAAATCAGTTGCCCGTAGGAAAATTAATTTATCAAATCGGCTGCCAGTAGGAAAATTAATTTTGAATTGGATTTATTAAAATTTTGAATTGATTTATTATGTGCGAAATTTATTGATATTGAAAACGCTTTATTTTCAATTGAAAAAAGAAAAAACTGAAGTTTAAACGTCAAATCGGTCGTTATCAAATCGGAAACGGATGACTTTATCAAATTCAATATTTTCCCTTTTTCTAATAGAACGTGTGCAAACACTAGTGAATAAGTGGTGATAGTTTAAGACCGTTTTGTTTCTTCTAAAGAATGTCGAGAAATCGCGTAGAATTTTATTATTTGTTAAGCTACTCTAAAACTATCCAGGTTTTGAAAATAATTCGCCAATTCTCAATCTGACAAATTATTACTCAATCATTATTAATTAAAGAGATGCCAGTGCGACATTTTTGTATAAAGAAATTGGAACATTGACTGTAGGTCAAAAACGGGTAGGATATCAACTTATCTTTTTCTGATAAATAAAATCAATTTTCAGACGAATACTTAATATTATTTGAAATATTTAAATTAAAGACTTACTGTCGTCACAATCTAAAAATAAAAATCGGATGAGAGCGACTAGAGAACAAGTTTTGCACGAGACGTAAAGACGTACGTGTTCTGGTCGGTTTATAGGTTTAATTCGTCGTTTAGACTATTAGAGGGCTTACTCATTAGGAGCAGTTATAAGTACCTCGTATTGTCCTGTTTTATTTTGGATAGACTTTAATAATTCCAGGGTGTGATAATAAAAAAAATTAGTTGCTCTAGGTTGAAGGTGAGGGGTTCATACACTCGTTGATTTCACTTGGGGACGTTAAGCAATGGTCGATCGTTGGATATATGATATCGATCACACATATTGATAATAATCCTCGAGTCGCGTCGCAACGCACTTTAACCCATCGAACTTTGATTTTTTTTTTAGATAACGGTCGTTATAGAAAATCTTGCTAAAAGGCCCGATTTCCGTATGGTCACAAAGGTCAAATAGCAGTCTCTTCGTATAAAAAGCAGCACCCAATCCAAATCCTTTAGGTTATATTGACAGCGGATTCCGATTAAGATACAGGTAATGCTAAGTCCGAAGTAAGTAGTAAGGATAATGGTAAGAACATGGTGCAAGCGCTTGGTGCATGGTGCAACGCGAAAGTCTTGGAAGGCGCGGCATACCGTGGTTACCCGATTTCGATTCCCGGTTGCTCTTCGGGTGCGGCTGGTCTGGTGTTCTAGTTGGCTGTAAGAGATTGCTCTCGTAGTCACAAATTCACCATATGTATCATTTAGTAATGTACATAAAGCTATAAATAAATATTGCGTCATTTTCATTGAAAGCAAAAAGTGTGTATTTTCATCAAAACGGTTTTCAATGTTGCTTTTAATTAGTTTAGTTTATTTGTTTGTTATGTAGAATTATTTACGGTAATCCATTCTTAAAACAAGAGAATCAATACAAATTTTCTTGTCTATAACTTAAATTTCGAATTTCCATACAATTTTCTTCGAATTTTTAAAAATCTATGCTTTTCAAAATATCCTTATAGCACCTAAAAGCAGGGAGAAACCTTCAGTCAAATCTTAAGTTTGTGAGTTCGACTTTTAGTCATAGATTAAAATTTCGTTGAACGGTTGAAACGGTTTAGGCGGCAAACGAAATAGGTACCTGTATTTTGGTCGTTAGTCTTAAAAGAACGCTTCGTCTCAAGAAACACAATGGATCGTTTCCGAATGTTAAAAGGAAACGGATACTTGAAACGTTTTCGATTCTCAACGAAAGGTCTTATGAAACAAAACCGGTCGTTATCGAGTCCTAAAACAAAATGTTTCAGAGTTGTAACAAAACGTCTTAAGAAACAAAACGGATCGTTTCCTAGTCTTAAAACGAAACGGGGATTTGAAACGAAACAAAAACGGGTCGTTTCCGAGTCTTAAAACTAAACAGAATCTAAAACGAAACAAAAGAAAACTCTTTTGATAAGTTATAAATTGTTGCTTGGTAGGGATTAATAATGGACCGGACAATGTAGCCTTCCATTACTTGGCGCCTAATTTTGAGTGTACGCGCTCCAGAAAACTGCACGATAAGAACTCTGAACCTGACACAATCCACGTCATTTCGTCGAAACCCTTTTTTCATCAACCGTGTATCGGAAGTTGATTAGATTTGCAGCAACGTTTTTTGACAATTGCCACCTATGCATTTAGCACATGATCACTCGTATATAAGATAATCTACTTCTGGAACAGGACCTCGTGTCTGCATCGATTGCCCAACAAAGTTAAATGATAACTTATATACTCTCCCAAGGGCGAGTATTGGAACTCGCTTTTAGCTAATTTTTCAGGAAGCTCGAGTCGTAAAGCACCAATGAATCCTGAATTTTTCCGTTAACATTATATCGACTGACGTCAAAAAAATGTTTAGTTTAAAAAAAGTAACGCGTTTTTATAAATATTACACTGAAACAAAAATAAATAGCGAACCTGTTTCCTGTCTATTATGTAAGGGCTTTAGTGTGAGCCATGTTGAGTGTAATATTTAAATGCCAAAGCGTGGGACGCTGGATTTTGAAATCTAACTAAAATTTTAAGCAATTTTATTCACTCAATATTAATTTGAGAAGCAAAATATTTAAATGTCAAAGCGTGGGACGCTGGATTTTAAAATCTAACTAAAATTTTAAACAATTTTATTCACTTAATATTTGAGAAGCAAAATAAATAATTTATTTTTGAGAAAAACCGCCCCACGTGTAAAGTACTCTAATATTAACTCTATTACAAACGTGCCTTGCATTAATAGTGTAGACAGAGAAGACGGGTTCGTTAATCATTTTTTTTTTTGCTTTTTAGTGTCTTTTTTTGTTTTTATCTAGAAAAGTTTTTCTGGTTTTTTTAAACTATAAATTTACTTTCATCTTTATTAGCTTGTATTAAAAGAGAGAATGTTCAAATTAACAGAGCAGTACAATTGATTTAGGTTGAAGTGTCTTTCCTCGATTCTGTCAGCAGACTGAAGTGTCTTTCCTCGATTCTGTGTCAGCAGGCTGAAGTGTCTTTCCTCGTTTCTGTGTCAGCAGGCTGAAGTGTCTTTCCTCGATTCTGTGTCAGCAGGCTGAAGTGTCTTTCCTCGATTCTGTGTCAGCAGGCTGAAGTGTCTTTCCTCGATTCTGTGTCAGCAGGCTGAAGTGTCTTTCCTCGATTCTGTGTCAGCAGGCTGAAGTGTCTTTCCTCGATTCTGTGTCAGCAGGCTGAAGTGTCTTTCCTCGATTCTGTGTCAGCAGGCTGAAGTGTCTTTCCTCGATTCTGTGTCAGCAGGCTGAAGTGTCTTTCCTCGATTCTGTGTCAGCAGGCTGAAGTGTCTTTCCTCGATTCTGTGTCAGCAGGCTGAAGTGTCTTTTCTCCATGCTGTGTCCGAGTAGCTTGAAGTGTCTTTTCTCCATGCTGTGTCCGAGTAGCTTGAAGTGTCTTTTCTCCATGCTGTGTCCGAGTAGCTTGAAGTGTCCTTTCTCCACGCTGTGTCTGAGTAGGTTGCAGTGTCTCATGCTGTGTCTGAGTAGGTTGAAGTGTCTTTTCTCGATTCTGAGTGACTGAGCGCGCATCCTCTCTCCATATCTACCAATGTAACAGTATTGCAAGGAATTTTTCTGGAAGCTTGGAACAATTTTATTCTTGACTAAAATCCAGTGATTTTACTCTACTTAAAGCTACATATGCTTGCAAAGGTTCGTGATCCTAAACGGACCACTGTATTACCGTTGTTTTATCGTTAATTATTTAATTTCTGGTTCTATTTCGTTGAATCGGAACTACACACAATTGCAAAGTTTCATGATACAACATTTGGAAGTTTTCGAAATTTAGTTTCGTAGATTCCATTACAAAGTTAGTTACAGATCAACCTAATAAAATCGAGTTAAAAGCACTTATCGATATTGGGGCTAGTGCTGTCAAACGGATAAGCGTCTCAAGAGTTCTCTATCTGCCTTATTTAAAGTCGCATAGGCTTGATACGAGATATTTTTAGTTTAATGAGCGTAATAGGGTACACAATCTAATTGTTTACAATTAAATTTAGGAATGACGTCAGAGGATCGTGACAAATAAAAAAAATAAAAATAAAAAAAATAAACAAGCAAGTCGGGTTTGTGCGTTGAGGGTTCCGCGCTATGTTTGAAGTGAATTTAATTAATCGTAAGTCCTTAGCGTCCATGGTTTTCCTACAATCCTTGCGTAGGCTTGCATATTTTGCAGTATATCTCTGAAGATGCAAAAAATCGAAAAAAAATATGTTTAGGCCCTTGCAACACACCTTTTAAGATACCTCTCACTTATGTGGAATTTAATTTTTTTCGAGTACTTAATTTGCGCTTCCTAAAATTTCCATATAAATACTTTGGGTGTTGGCTGTTGAGATGTGTGGTTTAATATATTTTATTAAAGTTTTTACATCAAGTGATTTTTGAAAAAACGGCTGTGACAAGACAGGCAGACACGTGAGTAAATTTATGAGGCTTCAGTTTTAATGTACGGAATCCTAAAAAAACGTTTTATTTGCATTTCATATAATTTATTTGTATCTGAATGTAATATTAGTAGGGGAACTGCAGCATATTTGGAATATCAGTTTATTTATTTTTTGGGAATAAGTAGAAAAAGGGTTAGTCCAATAAAAGTTGCATTAAATTATTGAAAAATTATTAAACTTTAATAATACAATCGGACAAACCAAACACTAGGAATCTTAAAATTTCTATCGAATTTAAAAATTTAGACGCAGGTAATTTGGAATATACAAATTATATTCACCTTTTCTTCTTTGACAATTGCTTACACTTCTTCTTCGAAACTAATAAATCTCTTATCTGTTACAATTTTACAGTCTATAATTAGGTCACCAATTTTATGTAATCTAAAATTCAATATTTTTAATACAAATTATGTTCACTTTCGGTATTCCAAAATAATAACATCCTAACATAAAATTCCATGTCGCATTTATTAATTCTAGAAATATTCACAAAATCAAAGAAATATCATAAACTAATAACACTTGATAAATAGTAAATGATCGTCATGGATTGCATTATTACCTAAAATGTTTTCAAAGTAGACGTTTCGTTCCCGTATGGCAGTCAGCAGAAATATCAAGAGCGACCTGTTTCTTTTGCACTCATTGACTTCAAATGACGTTATGTTTACGGAAAAATACACATATCAGAGTATTCCAAATTACTTCCAGTATTCCAATTTGTTGCAGTTCTCTATATTTAACTATAGGATATTTGAAATATAGACTATGACTATTAAAATAGAAATAGGTTCGAAAACAATAAATTTGATTTTTACTTTTGAATGAAACGCATTATAAATTGTACTTTCAAATAGCTCTTTTCGTTGAGTGAGAACATCTAGGTTGAAAAAAAATTTTTTTCTGCCTAGTCTAGCATCTAGGTACAAAAAATCCTTCTATTTCCTCAATCCTACTCCGCTTCTGCATCCAAATGCTTTCACGAAATAAAATCGTAGGTACATAATTTTAAGAAACTTTATCGGTTGAAGATCGAGTAGTTAATTAGTTACAGACGTCGCTTTGGAAAGTTAGTAATTCTATTGCAAATCATTAATGCAAAATGTACATCTCCTTGTGTTTATCGGATGTGATAAAATGTATTTGCAATTTGTTCTTTGCAATTTTCGTAACCTTTTTTGTGAGATCAACAGTTGTCATATACAGCCACTCGAGGACTTTTTTCGTAAAATATTTATTTTAATAATGCTCAAAGATTATAAACATTGTATTAGTACTTTCAACATTTCCAGCTATTTAGCTTCAAAGCTTTTGAAGCTTCAAAACTTCAGAAATTAACATAACCTCGGAGACCGCGTCAACTTGGCCAATTACTGAGAATATGGCTAACTAGTAACGTTCTTGTCAAAAAATTGTTTTAGAATAGTTTGTTTTATTACGATCTTTGTATAACAAAGTTTAATAGTCTTTTTTTCTATGATATCTAAGTATATATCCAGTTTAATCCGAATACAAACATATTAACTACAGGAGATACCGTTGACATTTGATACGAAGCGCCGCGCCGCGACCTTCCGATACGCGGTTGCCTACTAATATAATGGCGCCGAGTTGGCATGGCACACTTCCTATTAGTTTCTGGGCACGAATGCCATGTTGTTGCATTGTTAGCAATTGTTTTGATAGCCTGAAAGTGGAAAAAAAAGTTGTAAAAATGTCTTCTTCGGTTTTTCCTTGAATTGCAAATATCTAGCGTTCCGGATTGACGGTTTAAATAAAATTTAATATATCTTTCTACAAAGAAGTTGGAAAAGAAAAGAATTTGGAAAATGGTTCTTCAACACTGCCAATAGCGTTTTTAAGATTCCGTACCTCGAAAGGAAAAACGGAACCCTCGTAAGACTATTTCCCTCTCAGAAACTGTTCGACGTAGGAACTTGAAACTAAGCATATTAACCCTAGCACCCGAAAATATTTTTATAGTAATGATAATTCTATGCAGGTGGAACACTAGTATAGGATATTCGTAACATACCCGGGAATTTCAGGTTCGTTAGACTGGTAACTATGACGATTAGGTAAACGTTTTGAGAAGGCTAAACGCCGGATGGAACAGCCTCGGAAAAAGGGAGTAACGAGGATGGTGCGAGGGTAGTGCGTTACACTTAATAGCATTGATATCCAAACTTAACCGAATAGGAACACTTCATAATTTCAGCGTTTAGGGGTTCTGTCTCCAGATCACTTGCTTTCCATCTATCTGAGCAGTAACTTTTAAAAACCACTTCACGCAAAAACTAAAAAAATTGGAAATTTGGCACGATTATAAAAAGTATATTTACTGGCATACATTTCTACCTTAAAAGGATAAACTCAATATCATATCCATCAAGTGTCAGTTACGGCCGTCACTCTCTGAAAATCACTTGATGTAGCAATTTGAAATTTGGCATAATAATAAAGCACATTAGCCCGCATAGGTTTTAAAACTTAACACTTAATACATGCATAATAAAAAGTTAGGGAGACAAATTAAGTACCGAAAAAAACAAAAATTCGTTAGTTTGGAGTATAGTTGGAAAGGGCTCCAATTACAAGGGTCTTGAAAATATTATTCGAAAAATGCAAAAAATACTCTCCCCGTTTCGAAGCTACTAAATCTAAAAAGTGATTTAGAAGTCTACGCAAAGATTTTTGGGAAAACTAGTGACTATTCCAGAGGTCGTGATTTTCTAAATATGCATCGTGTTTTTACGTCTCTAGTGATATACTTACGCCGTGAAAAATTGATTAATTAATATTTGTTAGAAGTAGTATGTACCCTTAAATATACAAGTGCCCAAACGTGTATGCAACCCTCGTAGAGCGAATTCTGCTTGTTGACAGGGTTTTACCGTCTATTTGCTTGACAGTGTTTTACTGTCTACGTTGATTTTAATATGCCGAAATAACATGACTGTGAACCAACATATTTCTTAGCGCTAGTACACGGCACCGTGACTACTGGCATTCTTGTTCTTAACCTGCACTACACTACTCGCGAAGTTGATCGAAGTTAGGCGAAAAGAATACCGTAGAAATTCGCTTTGTGCAACCTCCTCCCGCCTCGGGCGACTTCCGATTCTGTCTGTTTTTTGCGCCCGAGTCAAATGACTTCGCGAGGTTAGCGTACGGGTGACTCGCGGCGACTGAGCTCCTCGCTAGGTTGCACGAGTGTAGTCAAGGATCAACTTCGTCGAGCACTTCGTCGAGGTAAATTCGAGAATAGTGTGGAGGGCGTTAGAGAAATAATTTAGCAAATTAAATAAAATTCATCTAAACAATACAACAAAATAAAAAATAAACATAGATGTGACAAAAGAACCCGAAATGATTTCAAATTGTTTAATTCAGTTTAGCCAATTTTTACATAGTTGTTTAAAGGCTTCCAGTGGAATAGTTTCTTGATATGGAAGTTTATTTTTAGAAGTTCATAATTTGGGACATGAAGAGATCTAATAATGAAGCCGCCTGCTGAAATATCAGAGACCTCGCTCGAAGAAGATTCCATCTCGTAGTCGGTTTTCAGATTGAACAGATTAAACGAAATTGTTTATATTTATGTGCTAATAAGATGGTGGTCTTCGATTCCCTCGATATTTCATTTGCAATACTCTTTCTATCTGGTTACCTACTGGATATACTCACACGAACGTAGTATCTGGCGATAGGGTCCCCGGGGATAGTTGTTTCTACAAGAAGATTGTATTAAAGAATTTTATTTGTTGAATAGAGAAGTTGTAATATTTATTCGCGAAGAAGTACAAGCCGGGTTAGGCGTAATAAATATAGCTTTTAATCAAACCGTATAAAACGATAAAATAATAAATATTAAAGAAATTTAATTAAATTAATTTTAATGCCTTAATATCATCGCATTAATTTCTAAAAAACTACACTATTAGTTATGCCACGTAATATTATACAACATTTTCATTAAATTATTGTTTATGCTTCTCGCATAAATGTTTTGTAGCAGTATACCACTGTGTATTTCGGCTTATAATTTCGTCTTGTTCGCCATAATATTTCAGTTTGTAATTTCATCATGTCTGTCAATATATCTGTCGAATTCATTCTACTAAGGTTTTGTAGATACATGCTCTATATAAATTTGTCCAGTAATTCAAGAATGAAGTATATTTGGAATTTTTTTTGTATAAAAGTGACTTTATTGATTCGGGACGTGTTCTTGACTTGAAATTCTTTTAAAGCGAAAAAATTCTTGAAACTAATTTTTAGTAGCGTCTTATTAATAAAATAATTTTGTGAAATGCCTATGGAACCATATTTTAAACCATCCAATGGACAATTGACAGATTTTGTTTCCAAAACTTTAATAAAATAAGTTCCTGTAAAGGTTGCAGTCTTTGAAATTAATTTTTGGAACAAATTCAAAATAAAGACCATCGCAAAATTTTCATAGAAAAAAATTATCTGTTTAATTATTATATTCCATCATTTATATTTTCATCCTTAAATTAATAATATATTGATAATTTTCGATGTCTGTCAATATGTATATATCCTCATATAATGTAACCCACATTTTTAGTCGATTTTGAATTATATTATGGTGGTCAGTATTTTTTGTAGAATAAAGTATTTTTAATACAATTATTTATTTATTTAAAAATAAGTTAAACAATTGTGGTAATGACTGTGATCATATTGAACGTTAATAGTGATATTGGTGACAAATTCGATTTAACTATTAACCGATATTCTGTTGGTGTCTAAGGAAATGTATAACTAATACTTGATCTTCAAAAACCGAAGAAGTATGCACAAATATATTTAAATATTTCACTTCGTTGCCTTATAAAGCAACTAAAAACCCGGTCAAATACGTGTCGGAACTTGCGTGACGTAAAATTCTAGTTCTTTGTTAATATATCTCCTGGAATTGTTGACAAGTTAAAACGATGAAATTTTCAGTTTTTTTTACACCTCCTTGCACCCATTCTTTTAAGTAGAGGGGCGGAGACCATTTCGAAGCTGATTTCTTCGCAAACGGGGTCTAAAACTGAAAAAATGACTCGAGCGTCAATTTTATTTTGAGAGACCTATCTAATGATAATTAACCAAAAAGAATCTTAACCTTTCGAGTTCTACATAAGCACACACTTGCAAAAATTGAACGGACGTCCATTCGTTTCCCGGCTATATTTCCTTTATAATATCGTAAATATAAGTAAATTTTGTAATATAAACCAGCTTAATTAAAAAGTTTCATTTAAACTAGCCTCATTTACTTCGTAAAGCATTTCAGACGCAGTCCGTCGGTCGCGATCCGGCCAAAATTAGTCGCGTGTAAGTAATGCACTCCGTGCATAATAGGCATAGAGTTGGCACGCGCTATTGCCCATTACAGTTTTCTAGGTTCGAGTGCCCCGTTGCATTGCTAACGATTGTCTTCATAACACAATAAAGCCGGCGCGTAGGCGTATGAATATCTTGGCTCGGGCCCGCTACCAAGTATCGCGCGCCTTTCGGCAGTGCATTATCGGGTCGTAAATATGTTAGGGTGTTGGAGTGGGTGGAAAAAACATGGCTATAATATTTTAATGTATTTTCCGCGCTTTTCCGCGTCCCTGAATGCGCTTTTGGCTCGAATGTCTATTAAGGCCTTCGTAAAGTTACGAATGTGAACAGAAATTAAGACGTGTATCTGATATTCCGGAAGGACATTGGCGCAATTGCTAAAATAAAGAATGGCGTTTTTTAAATGGAAACTTTTATTAAACGGAGTGCAGTCAATTAATAGGAACTTCCCCTTTAATAATAGTAAGAAATCAAATAATATAGTAAAATAACTATATTTTATCTCGAATTCGTTCAGTAGGATTCCCCATTTTACTACTTAGGTAGGTATTATACTTAAGTAGGAACTTTTTTACTGGATTTTTTCTGTAATTTCAGCACTTTATTTTTCGAAACAGCAAAATGTATACTAGATACCCGTGCCCATTTTGACTGGGCAATAAGGGTCCATAACTGCAATTGATTTAATTTGCTTTTTTAGTCAAATAGCAAAAACGGAACACTTCTTAACGTTATGTTTTTACAATTTACAAAAAAAACTCTGTTTTTACAATTTACAAGAAAAACGCGTTGTACCCTTTTGGTTTTACCGATTTTTGGCGAGTCTTTTTCGTGCAAAACTTTTGTCCAATATATCTACGTTCAATCTTGTTTAGTAAAATTTATACTTTTGTTGGAAGGTTTGATTGAAATATTTGTTTAAAGATGCGATATTTTAACACGCTTGTGGATAGTTTGTTTGGAAATTTTTTGTTACTTGCAATCCAAAGATTAGGGATATAATGGATATTGCTAGTTGTGGCTCTGTTTAAATTAGTAGCTAGGATTCCGTCGTATATACTCGGGTACAAATGAACTGTCAATGGTAACGTTTTTCACCATATTTTAGCTTTCAGTCCTAAAATGTCGTGGGAACTTAACAAAAGCTTTTGCATAATTTTAACTTTATCAGTTTCCTAGGTGGGTTTGATACGTAATCTTTGTATACATTTACAATATCTCTAAAAATGTCCTACTTCACCTGTATATCATGCCATATTGCTCCATCTACCATTAAATTTCTTAAATAATTAATATACTTAATAAACAACTGAAAATATGCGGTTAACACATCACGACGCCGAATTTAAATTTGTTTATCAAATTTTTTTGTAATTTCCGTGACGAACAAACGTGCGAGTGATCTTGAAACAATTGGGTTTTTTTCCTTTTGAGAAAGTGAACCGTCAAGGAATGCCACTTTATGGAATAAGTTTAAATATAAGGACGTAATGATGTTGTTTTGGAATAGAAAGTTACACCTGGCATAAAAAGAGAATAGTTAGAAACGCTATTAATTCTGTTTATGGCAAGCTCGCCATAACTTTGTTACACTATTCCGACCTCAACTTTTTTAAGTTTTAACTTTGGTATAACCTAATAACTTCGGAGTACTATATCGTTTTGGTTTTGTTAGTAATCATTAATACCTTTGTTATACCAACTTTCGAATACCTTCGAAATTTAAATGAAGCATTTGGTGTTAAATGTCGACTTGTATTTCCTGATACGTCCAACGTTATTTGAATATCCATCACCTACTTACTGCCATATTCTAGCGTTATCTATCGGTAAATTGGTATAAATAATTTGAAAGAATTAATGTTAAACTGCATGGTAAAACTCGGAGGTCTTTTTTTCTCGGAGATTCTTTTCCACCCATGATAAGAAACAAAAGATCTATTAATGTTAATTATTAATAATTAATCAAGTTACTGTATATTTATACGAGTTAATTAACCAGACGATACGGCTGGTGAACATATAATTTAATGCATATAAACGCCATTACTTGTTTACTTCAAAATTAGGAAAATATTGTAGGTTAATACGTAAATCGACAGGAATGTACTACAAATATTGTTAATCATCCCACAACCTGGTCCCACGTTGCACCGATACACTGGATAGATAGCGTTATGTAATATTTATATAATATTTCTTTATATACAACACCCTCTACCCTCCATGTGCCAGAACGAGAAGATTGTTTTGATGTTGTACGTTAAGTGACGCCAAAGTCTAAACCGGCAACGTTTAGTGTTCGGCCCTTCGCTTTGTAAATAACAATCGACATAACCGGTACACTTAATTTAGAACTAGTGTTCAAATATTTCTTGATACGCAACGTCAAAAGTTTCCCCTCCATGTGCCAGAATGAAAAAATTGTTTGTGTACACGTAAAGTGACGCCAAGGTATAAACCGGCAGCGGTTAGTGTTAGGCCCTTTACTTTAATTGTAATTGACATGTACCGGTACACATACTGTAAGATATAGTGTTGAAATTTTTCTTCATAATACATTAAGCGTTTCCCCTTTATGTGCCGGAACGAAAAGGTTGTTTTAGGTGTTGCACGTAAAGTGACGCCAAGGTCTAAACCAACAGCGGTTAGTGTTCGGCCCTGTGCTTTAATTGCAATTGACATGTACCAGTACACATACTGTAATAGTGTTGAAATTTTTCTTCATAATACATTAAGCGTTTCCCCTTTATGTGCCGGAACGAAAAGGTTGTTTTAGGTGTTGCACGTGAAGTGACGCCAAGGTCTAAACCAGCAGCGGTTAGTGTTCGGCCCTGTGCTTTAATTGCAATTGACATGTACCAGTACACATACTGTAATATATAGTGTTGAAATTTTTCTTCATAATACATTAAGCGTTTCCCCTCCTTGTGCCAGAACAAAAAGATTGTTTTGGGTGTTGTCTAAACCAGGAGCGGTTAGTGTTAGGCCGTTTGCTTTAATTGCAATTGTCATGTACCGGTACACATACTGTAAGATATAGTGTTAAAATTTTTCTTCATAATACGACATTAAGCGTTTCCCCTCTATGTGCCGGAACGAAATGGTTGTTTTAGCAGTTGCACGTAAAGTGACGTCAAGGTCTTTTGTTAATTGCGATCGACATGCACCGAAGTGTTTCCCTCCATGTGCCAGAACGAAAAGATTGTTTAGGTTTGACACGTAAAGTGATACAAGATTAAACCAGCAACGGTTAGTGTTCGGCTCTTTGCTTTGTTAAATTGCAATTGACATTCAAGAAATATCTTTATACACGACCTTAGCGTTTCCCCTCCATGTGCCAGAATGAAAGGTTTGTTTGACACGAAAAGTGTGCTTTATTTGCAATCGACAAGCTCAGTTTTGTTTTAATCAATAAAGGATATTAACTGTTTTAATCCGAATGACAAGTCGGTAAAACTGTTTTAATCGGAATGACAAATCGGTAAAAAGTCCTAATGAACGTAGTCGGTAGCAAGAGTTTGTTACTCTTACTCAAACACCTTATATATAAACTTTAATCGAAACTGTTCGATGTAAATGACTAGCACATGAACATAGTCAGTAGCGCGAGTTTGTTATTTACTCAAAACGCCTCGTTACATCTAAACTTTAATCGAAACGGTTTGATGTAAATGAGTAGCACATGAACAGTTAGTAGCACGAGTTTGTTACTCTTATTAAAAACACCTTGTTATATCTAAACTTTAATTGAAACTGTTGGATGTAAATGAATAGCACATGAACATAGTCAGTAGTGCGAGTTTATTACTTACTCAAAAGGCCTCGATACATCTAAACTTTAATCGAAACGGTTTGATGTAAATGAGTAGCACATGAACAGTTAGTAGCACGAGTTTGTTACTCTTATTAAAAACACCTTGTTATATATAAACTTTAATTGAAACTGTTGGATGTAAATGAATAGCACATGAACATAGTCAGTAGTGCGAGTTTATTACTTACTCAAAAGGCCTCGTTACATCTAAACTTTAATCGAAACGGTTTGATGTAAATGAGTAGCACATGAACAGTTAGTAGCACGAGTTTGTTACTCTTATTAAAAACACCTTGTTATATCTAAACTTTAATTGAAACTGTTGGATGTAAATGAATAGCACATGGACATAGTCAGTAGTGCGAGTTTATTACTTACTCAAAAGGCCTCGTTACATCTAAACTTTAATCAAAACGGTTTGATGTAGATGACTATTTTCATCTACATTAAATTCTTACAACGAAGAACGTAGTGAATTTGATTTTGATGAGGATTCAATATTTCATACTTAAACGACTGTTAGCTGAAGCGTTTCATGACAATTTTAAGACCTGTTTTTCGACAGTCTAAGTTTACCTTAGATATACTACTATTTCGCGCTTTGCCATATAACTATTTATACTAATACTATTGCTATATATTGTCTTCACGTATCTACCTGTTTACACAACGTACGCCAAGAAATGCAGCGGAGGACTCCATTTTACGACATGTTATTGATTCTGATATGACCCATTTTCTGTTACAAATTCAGACCATAAATTTATTTTTGGCTTGACGAATTAAATAGTAAAAGTATCTGGTTCAAAGTGTTTCTCGAAAAATTGCCCAGTTGATAGTTAATACGCGATTTCGTGTTACACAATTGGGCTGTGCAGTTCCATATTCGATTAAACGCTCTAAATAACTAAACTATTGAATAAACTCCAAATATCAAGTATCTAAATTTAAATATTTCTAGTCCGTTTGTTACCCGGGCAAAGTCGGTGTGGGCAGCTACTATAATATACGCTGTAAGCGTTAGTCTTCATGTATATATACACACGCAGTTGACGTACGATATGTACGCGTCAGTGTGAATGCATGCAGAATAGGCAGAGAAGAGCCCTATATCGCGCGACAAAGTTGGCACAGGCTTCCGCCATATTGGAGCTGCTTTAATTGCCGGCATGGTAGCGTTTTATTGGCGGTTGCACTATCGCTAACGGCTTGCCAGCCGGGCGGTTTTTTCGTCCGCCCAACGCGCTCCCGCCTAGGACGTCTCGGCGCGTCGGGGGCGCCTTTTAAGCGATTATTCAACAATTATAACTTTGGAAACTGAAACTTCCTTCATATCCTGTGCCTTTTTGTACTTTTGAAGTTCTGTTTTGATGTCCTGATAAAAGTACCCGGATGTCGAATATACGGTTTTTGGCACTTTCAACGTAGAACTGCGCAGCTCCTGCATCACTTGATTTTTTTTATAATTTCAACTTTTGCTAATTATCAGTTCATTGTAAGTGACGCGCTTATGAAGTTTTATTAATTAATATGGATGATTTTTTTCTTGTTTCTGGTTTTATAATCAAACAAGGAACCTTTAAATCTCTTACGTTCGTCTAATTTCTGGACCTTAATTACGTAGATACGCATCATTAATGTAGTATTACAATTCGGAGTTATAGTGGGTTTTATTTATTTTAAAGCGACGTTGGCAAAGTACTAACTCAAGATTGATGTTCTGCGTTGCTTCTCCTTTAAATTTTAACATTGGTTTTGAAAAATCTAACAATCATTTTAAAAATAATAAATTTGATATTGCTTTTTTTGGGTAGGTTTCTTTTAAAAAATGACTGCCATTTATTAATTTTTAATTATTTATTTTAAATAAATATTACTTTGAAATACGACTTGCGTTTTTGTTCCAGTTTAGTGGTTTTCTTTTAAATTAAAGGTTATAACCGCTTTTTCTATGGCAGCTTTATCGGAACTATATCACACCTTATCCACCCAGGTTGTCTTGGGACACCTCCATCCAGGGACTCGTATCCCCCTCCTCATACCAATGGGATCTTCGAAATTTTCCCAATAGTGCCCTGTAACTACTTCCAACACTTACACCCAACTACTTGAGGACTGGTGGTTCTAAATTAACCAATCGGGACTCCATTTTTTCTACGTTGACGCGATGTAGAAAAAATGGAGTCCCGATTAAGTGAATCCACTTTACTACATTGACGCACGCCATCAAAATTCTACGCGCATGACTGTACTGACTATAGTTCAATAAAACATGTTCCATGTCCTGCATCCTGCAAAATCGCAGGTAGCTTCCTTTTGAAGCTAATAAAATCCAACGATCAAAACATTTCCTTTTACATAACTGAATTCAGTCTGTTAATCCTTTGGATACCTATGAACGCAATCGCACTCTTTTAGGTTACAAAATGACGACCAAACAATAATTCGTTTTACGTAACGGAATTCAGTGCGTTAGTCAATTTGAGTACAGACAAACGCGATCGCTCTGAATTAAATTATTCGTTTTAACCGTTTTTTTATATAGACAGCTATATCTGTCGAAGCTAATAAAACCCAACGATTAAAACATAATTTCCTTTTACGTAACGGCCGTGGCATACCGACGAGCGTGGCCCCGCTATGTTAAATTATAAGTTTTAACCGTTTTCTTATCTAAGGAGCTTTATCTGTTAAGCTATAAAATCAAGCGTCTAAAAAATAATTTCCATTTACGTAAGTCTTCTGTATTAGTCTAAAAATCATTTCCCGTCACGTAACGGCATCCTGTGTTAATCTGTTGAATGCCGACGAGCACGATCGCGCGCTCTTTTAAATTATACATTTTAACCGCTTAAATCAAACGACCGAAAAATAATTTACTTTTACGTAACGGAATTTAGCGTATTAATCCTTTGGATACCGACGAATGCCATAAATTATCAATTTTAACCGCTTTCTTATCTAAACAGCTTTATCTGTTAGCTAATAAAACCCAAGGACTAAAAAATAATTTCCTTTTATGTACGGCATTTTGTTAATATTTTGGATACCGATGAGCGCGATCATGCTCTTTTAAATTATAAGTTTTAACCGCTTTGTTGCTAGGGAGCTTTATATGTTGTAGCTAATGAAATCCAACGTCAAAAAATAATTTCCTTGTGTGACTGAATTCAGTGTTTTAATCCTTTGGATACCGACCAGCTCGATAGCACTCCATGCGTTGCGAAACGTAGCGGAAATGCTTTAGCGCTTCTCTTAAGTTTGCCTTGTTAAACTACAAAACAAACTTTTTCCCGTAATGAATATAATTAAAGAACTGGCGCAGTAGGGTATTTAGTAGTTTACCGCAAATAAATGAACGTAGTATGCCGCCAACAAAAATCGCAAACGGTACAACTATATGCGGTAAAAGGCATATATACATTTGTACCGATTGTTTGTTACTTGTATTAGTTAGTCTAAAAATATGTAAAATTCTCTAAAAATTACTTTAAAACTGATTTTGACCCATAGACTAAAGCCGTTGGAATTATTCAATTATATATATAGGGACAAAAATACTTTTGCCAAAGGTTACATAACAAACCATCTGTTCGAATATTAACGGAATGTTTGTCCGATTGCAGGTAGGCGACGGAGGAGGCGGCGGGTCCGGCAGCGAGGGCGCGCGCTCCGTGGCCGACCTGTTAGGGCTGCGCACACCGCGTGGCCAGCTAGCGGCGCCCTCGCGGCCCTTGCGCCTGCTCGCCCACGCACCTTCCCACGCTGCTTCGGTGAGTTTAATTTTTTAATTATTTATCCCTTCTAATGTTGTATTATAAATTAGTCTATTTGTTTGTCAATAAGCAGAAGTCAACAAATTTGGCATGTCTATGGTTCGTTTAGCGGTTTAACCTATGGGCGATTACCGTGGCTCGGCTTGTGTGTAATACTTAATAAATAAAAAATAGTTTTTTTTATTAAATGGCTTTTACCTTTACTTTGGACAGATTAACTCAATGGATGGCGTATCGATAAGATTAATTTGTCGTTTGTCCCGAGAACCGAAAACCTTGATACAAATCGTACTGTCGTTATCGTAAACCACGGTTAAGAAAATGCTAATATTCGTAAACTACTGCTAAGAAAAGCTAATATTGTTAAATTGCGGCTAAGAAAAAGCTAATATTCGTAAATTGCGGGTAAGACAAACTAATATAAAACTAAACATATTTTTAGCCGATAGATATACGCGATAAATTTGTATTATGACGCATACTTTCAAATGGTCTGATAAGATTTAAGTCATAAGTGTATTTTAACATTATTTTCTAAATGGCTTTCTAATTTATTCATACTCTTTTTATAATCTAGTTTATATATTTGATTCTCTCAGTGTGAATAATTTTAAACTAATGAAAAATAAATAATCCCCGTCTTCGTTTAAATTTAAGTATAACCTTAAGGCGATAAATACGTAAAGAATTCCAGAGTTAAAATAAAATGTAAAGAAATCCCGAAATAAAATATTTTTAAACGAATGAAAAATAAATAATACCAGTCTTCCTTTAAATTTAAGTATAACCTTAAAGCGATAAATACATAAAGAATTCCAGAGTTATAATAAAAAATAAAATAATTTTAAACTAATGAAAAATAAATAATCCCCGTCTTCCTTTAAATTTAAGTATAACCTTAAAGCGATAAATACATAAAGAATTCCAGAGTTATAATAAAACGTAAAGAATTCCCGAAATAAAATAATTTTAAAGGAATGAAAAATAAATAATCCCCGTTTTCCTTTACATTTAAGTATAACCTTAAGGCGATAAATACATAAAGAATTCCAGAGTTACAATAAAACGTAAAGAATTCCCGAAATAAAAAAATAAGTCATTCGCGAGCGAAAGAAAAATAAATAATCCTCGAATGAAGAGTGCAACTTTAAATATATCTAAATAATTCTCGAACAATAAATGTATAGTCAAACTAAAGAAAACTAAATAATTCACAAGGGAAAGAAAAATAAATAATCCTTTATGCTAGCATGCAATGTGAAATATGAAAACTGTACATGAATAACGTGGAGACCAGGGCGATTTGAGCTCTGGGCGGCTACCGTTCAACTATAAATTTACCAGTTGGATTATCAGCTGATGCAGTGCATTTGCGGAAATATGCGTATTGCGCTGCTTTAGGGCGAAAGCGGATTGCGGGTAGGTTGAAAGATGTAGGCGGGTAGGTTGAAAGATGAGGCAGAATGAAGGCTGTAGAAATATCGTTGCCATGTTTGAAGTAATTCCTGTTACGTTACGAAATTACTGTTTTCTTTAACTAACCTGAATATTCAATACATAATACTCGATACAGAAGAGGATTTTTTCCAGACTACAACAAACAATATAATTTCTAGTTGGCAACGTAAATTGCAAAATATTGTAGGAACTGAACAAAAATACATATACCGAAAAAAAATGTTTCATAACATAGTTTCGAGCAATATTTTCTTAAGTATACATCGACGAGAAGATTTTTAGCTTACGTAATATTTCTAATAAACTATTTACAAATATTTATCACAACGTATCACCTACATCTTGCACAGGAGTAAAAGCATAGTGATTATTAAAAAATAATATCCATGATTACCTACAGTATTCTTGTAATCTTCCCTTAGATTTAGCTTCCCTGCAGTTTTTCCTTAGTAGTTTATTTTCCCATAATTTTTAGTTCAAATTTTCCTACAGTTTTTCCTTAGAAATTTAGAAATTGCGTGGGCATGTTATATTTTCGTGTATTTTTAAAAATATTCATTTAAATACCTATGCAATTTATAATTATGAAAAAAAATTATTATAAGTAAAACAAATGATAATCCCGCGTAATCTATGAAATTGGAACAAAATTAAAACATTTGTTTTACTCCCTCTTTGAGAAGCTGACTAGTGTAATATTTTGTGGTTTAAGATGTAATATGCCAAATTCAAAATTTTTACGTCATGCGGTTTGAGAAATATGACTGACGGACGGCAGACAGACGTGTTATTAATGTTAAAAGGGTTAAGTTTTTTTAAGGTGTGGATTCGTAAACTGCCCTAGAAAAGACTGTAAAATTAATGTAGCACGTGTGATTGATAGAATGCGATAAAATAACGTAAACGTTCCTACCTACCCACGGATTGCTACTCCTGTTAAATTATTTCGAAAGACCTATGGATTTAAAAATAATTTTCCTGTCTGAGAAAAGACCGTTATTATTTAGATTATGTCCTAGGCCAAAGGGATAACGACTGATCTAGGGGATTGACAAATCTAATAACGCTTAATCGCCTAAATTTCGTCTCGGTCGAGTAAAAACTGAAATATATAAATATTGAGAATGTAAACGATGAACAAATATGATAAAAATTGACCAAGGATTTCTTAGTCTGACTTCGGGATGAAACTAATTTTCTCAAGATAGAAATGTAGGTAGAAACTGAAACATAAATAGTTCTGACAGCAGACCCTGTCGGTAAAGAACGCTGCTCGGATCTCAAACTCAATCCTTCAAATAGAATGTCACCATGAGCATGAGGCTCAATTCGCAATCGTGACGCCATTCGATCTTGCCGTCTGAATCAACCAACCATCGAGCATCAAATTTAACAATGTCGTCCAAGATAATTGTGACTAATATGCCGCGTGAACGAGTTTCGACTTTCGTACCAGCTCGTTCGGTGAACTCTGCCCTCTGCGAAGTGGAAAATCCAGTCGGGTGCACCAAAGAAAACTTGGTTGAAAGAAATCAAAATGTATACCGTAAACGCCAATGATCTGGTCTACGTAAAGCAAAAATCGCTACTATTGATTAGAAGAAAGTCTTAGATAGCTCGTGAAAAATCATGCTAGCTTCGTGGTCAACTCAAGAGTGCTAGCTAAACACCATTCATTTAAAACTTTGATATTTGTGCCTGTCGAATCTCCGCCCACTTTGTGATTAATGTAGCTATACTTTAAGGGGTTGAAAGTAGTGGCTCTCGGTAATTACAAATAATTTAACGCCGTATGCTTTAAGTCGCCGGTGGACATATGAAGTCCAACGTACATTTTGAAATCTTGTTCTTGAAATATTCAATTTAAATGTGTCCATATGTAACTTTTCATGTAATTTGAGATTTCAAAAAACCAAGGTATTTTCTTAATATTTCCACAAGACAAGTTACTAAAATAATATTGTACCAATTCACTGAAGTAATTTTGTCACTAAGTAACCAAAAGAAATCGTTTACTTTGGTATATAATTATGAATAAAAAAACTTCTGTACGAGTTTAGGTACATTGAAAAGTTTAAGAATACATCGTATTTCTACCAAATGATAAATATCTAGATACTTATATCATACGACTATTAGTTTCGCGGGTAAGAGATATAAACAAATCTAAAAACAATTCAATACTGGGGTTAAATGTTCTTAACCCCTAGATCGCGCATGTCACAATATTGTGGCGTAATCGCTCAGATATTGCGACTTGCACGCTTGAGGGTTAATTAACCTAAAAATAACCCTAAAAAGCTATCGCAAAAATTAATACTTATTGGGTCACTTTTTAGGATTCCCTGGTTGAAATATTATTGCGTCAGTTGCGTCAGCACATCTGAATATTTATAGGTTCATAGCTTTCCTACTTTAGGACCAATTGGATCTAAAAGTAGAATCTCGCAACTTTAATGTAACCACACACCTCCCATCGGGTGGGGTGTTACTGAAGTGTTTAAAACATGTTATTCCCTGTATACAGGACTGTAGTGAGCCCCTATAACTTTTCATATTCGGAGTTATTTATGTCGAACATCTGAAAAAATGGGGTAATGCTATGTAGTACTTAATCAATATCCATGCAAAATGATTTCGTGAATTTGATTAATAGATAAATTTAAATTATTAGTCTTGCCTGTGAACGATGTGCCGGGCCAGAAAATGCCAATATTGTAAACATTTCATAGAAATGCCATGTCTGTAAAATATCAGTGTACGTAAACTCTTAACGCAACATTTTTATGCATTGTGAAATTTGACTAATAAATTATATTCCAAACTAAATTATTTCTTTTGTTGTAGCTTATTTGTTACTGGCCAGAAATTGGTCGAAAATGGGACAATATTAATAAAGTAACTTTCTTTTTGCATATTAATATAGTAACTACTCTTTGGGCAATATTAATCCTTGGTATAAATAATCTATAACTACTTTGTATGTACCTAAACTCTTGCGTAGCAAATTTTTTATGCATTGTAAACTTTCTGCCGAATAAACTATATTCCAAACTATACGATCTCTTTTGTCATAGCTTGTTACTGATCAGAAATTGATAGAAAATCGGCAAATAAACTATATTCCAAACTAAACGATCTCTTATGTCATAGCTTAGAAATTGACAGAAAATGGGACAATATTAATAAAGTATCTTTCTTTCGTTATATATTAATATAGTAACTACTCTTTATGGGAACAAAGTTTTTTATGCATTATGAACTTCCTGGCGAATAAATAACTAAACGATCTCTTGTCATCGCTTGTTACTGGTCAGAAGTTAATAGAAAATAGGACAATATTAATAAAGTAACTTTCTTTCGTTGCCTATTAATGTAGTAACTACTCTTCGTGTGACGATATTAATCCAAGCAATTTCTTTGAATATAAGAGTATATTCAGTTGGTTGGTTTCACTTTTCGGCTGGGCGACCTCGCTCGCGACGTAGCTTTTGAACGGAAGTAGGCTTCACTGCGGCGCGGGTTAAAGAGGATAATATTTGCCTCTTGCCAAATGACAACGGTATATTTACTTATTTTTTGAGACAATTTTGCATCGGCTGAATGCAGCCGAGCCGATGCAGCGGATAGCTTTTCACGTTAAGTCAGTAGCTGGTTACCCTTATATTTAATCGCGTGGAATTAACCAACCACAATTATGGAGGCTTGTTATGTGTAATAATAGACTACATCATAGATTTGATTTTAATTTTTTAACATTTGAATTTAATTTTTAGATTATTTTTATGAACATTCAAATTTTATTTTTAATAAGATTTGACTAAAATTAATTCTAAGGAAATAAACTATTTTAGCCGTTGTGAACGGTCTCGGCAACGCCGACAATGATTATGGGTTTTTTCTTTAAGGAATCGGAAAATTTTACTCTTCGGATTTTCTTGTGATAGCAAATATTAAATTAAAGCGGATCGTAGATGCCAGTAAGGTGAATGAAATAGTTTTTGATTGAAAATTTAATGAAAAATAGCGCGTGATGGACAAAATAATTTTTAATTTATTTAAAAAATACAGCATTTGTACAAAATAATGCAGCGCCATCTAGTTGACTCTAAGTTAAACTTTATTTTTTAATAAAATTTAAAAATATACGTAAATAGTGAATCACCATCTTTTAATGGAAATTTGAACATTAATTTTCTTACTCGACCTTATCTACGTATGTAGTTTTGATGGTGTACCTAGCCATCCAAAAATAAATTTAAACGATGAAAAAATAGAAAGCCTAATTGTCTACCTGTACCAAATTCATTAAATAATTGGTCTATATAGTTATTTTCTAAACAAAAATGGGCGTTTCTTTATAAAGTCTTAGGAAATATAGCTCATGCAACCAGGTTCGTATTAGAGTTGAGTTGAAATTTGATATTCAAAAATACATTAGTTACTTTATTTCTGATATCATTACTAGTCATCATTTTTTCACGAATTAAAATCTGTTGCAATAAGGCCCGATGACAACAATAAAAAATTTAAAATTAACTGGAATTCGTAGTTGCTTTATCTGTGTTCGACATCATAGCTTGTCATTTTTTCATGAATTAAAATAATTTGTAATAATACCGAATGATACAAATCGAGACTCGAGAGCTTCCATTATTTTTTCACGAATTAAAATCTGTTGTAATAAGATCTGATGACACAAATCGAATATTTAAATTTCAGTAACTGGAATTCGTAGTTGTTTTGTAATAAGATGCAAAGAGATCGAATGACGCAAATCGAAAGTTTATATTTCAATTATAACTAGAATTCATAGTTGCGCTTAATACTAAGCTTCAATAATTTTTTCACAAATTAAAATCAGTTGTAATAAGACCAAGTGACTCGAATCGAAACTTCAAATTTCAGTAACTGGAATTCGTATTAACTTTATCTGTGTTTGAAACAGAGCTTCCATCATTTTTTCACGAATTAAAATCTGTTGTATTAATTCCAAATACAAATCAAATGACATGAATGGAAAATTCAAATTTCTGGAACTGGAATCTGTGACGAATTAAAATCTATTGTAATATGTTCCAATGATACAAATCGAAAGTTTCAATTTCAGTAACTGGAATCCGTAGTTGCTTTCTCTGATAATGTGCTTGAGACATCATTTTTTTCACGAGTTAATACAGTCTCTTTTCAGTAACTTCATTCAAAGTTGTTTGCACATTTGATATTTACTCAAATCTGCGCACAATTCAAAAGCGGGCGTGCTAAAGGCCCGTTGCAATGTTACGGGTAGCGGCTATAAGCCGCTGCACACAACAGCACGGCCATTTGACAATATTGGCATTGAAGCGGCATTCTGTAGCCCGGGAGTAATTTAATATTATTTGCTGGCTCGCGCCGCGGCCCGCGACACGGGTCGCCTAGCCGTGCCAGCCAGTTAGCCCGCCGCCTGATAGCCTCTGTTCTCTATGGGCGACATTTTTAATTTTACTTCTGACGTTTTATGCGATGTATTTATGCGTTTAACATATAGACGTATTAGTGACTCTACAATTTGTGTCCATCAGATTAGGATTTTTGGATTTGAAAATAAAATTTCGCGATAGAATAGGAATTTCGCGATAGAATAGGGTGACTTTACAATTTGTGTCAATCAAATTAGGATTTTTCGATTTTAAAATAATATTTCGCACTTTACTGTAAGTTCAACGTAGTTACTATTTCATGCAAAGATGTTGAAGAGTTAATAGACTTTGACAGTATAACTTTTAATATAGTTTTTTGGTCGCATTTATCGTAGTTAAGTAGTAGTGATGTTAACTTTAAATCATCCGCTCATTGAAATAAATTAACCCGTTTAAATGGCGTGTCTTTTAAATAGGGCAAAAATTAAACTATTTTCTATTACGTAGTAAATGACCTTTATAGACTTTAATTTTTGTTTTTTCCCATTCATTTCGTTAGAAGCCATTTCCTGTACTTAAAAAACGGATTTACGTAAAATTGAATCTGGTTCGTTTGGCGGTTACACTTAATCTCCAAAAAGAAACTTTATAAAAATTGTAAATTGTGGTTATTAATAGCTGATTAACGAGTAGTTAAATTACCTATTAGATTTAATATCAATTTATTGATAAATACAATACTTAAGACGAATATATTTTTGTTATTTCATGGCTAATTTATAAAATAGTGAAATTATTGGATATTAATTAAATCATGGACAATACGCAGAAAATTTAACGTGCTCATTAAATTCGGCAGGTCTAGTTAGCGCCTAAAGAAGATAAACCAAATTGTTGTTAATTAGTTATTCATTAAAGTATAATTGAAATTAGGTTCTTAATAAATATTGCGGTTGTCATTTCGTGGCCGTTTCTTTTCAATTTTAAGCTCGTCATATTAGGTGTAAGTATCCAAGCGAACAATTTGGACATAATACACGCAGTATTCATAAAACTATACCGAATATAGTAAGTTTACAGCGTTCCAGAGCTAAAAAGCAAGCCAAAATTATTTATAAATAGGGCTTTGCCATCCATCTAATGACCTATTCCTTATTAGTTTGATTTTTATTTACAAGCGACGGTATTCCACGTGAAAAATGAAATTACATGTACAAAAACTAAGTGTTGACAATAAAGCTTTGGTGTGGGGCTTTGCCATCCATCTAATGACCTATTCCTCTAATGACCTATTCCTTATTAGTTTGATTTTTATTTACAAGCGACGGTATTCCACGTGAAAAACGAAATTAAATATACAAAATCTAAGTGTTGACAATAAAGCTTTGGTGTGGAGCTTTGCCATCCATCTAATAACCTATTCCTTATTAGTTTGATTTTTATTTACAAGCGACGGTATTCCACATGAAAAATGTACATTAATATACAAAAACTAATTGTCGACAAGGCTTTGCTGATCAGTCATCAAATAAAAATTCAAAAGATGTCTGTTCCCTATCCTAAAATATCTTTTTAAGTTGTGTGGTTAGGGCAACCGCGTATTTTCTATCCCGATTTTCCAACAGCTGTTGGAAAAATTCGGGTGTGTCGGCGGCATACTCATTTTCCGCTGCAAAGCGGGGAGCACAGTTGTGCGATAACTTTGTGCCTCATCAAATTCACCGATTTTTCTTCCGTTTATTTGTTGACGAAAAGGCTTAAAGACAGACTTAATAATTCTTGCTGGTGCTTTTATTTTTTTCCACTTTTATTAGTGTTATTTTGTTTTATGTAAAGGGGAAAAACACAAACTATTTCAAATATTCTACGAACACAGACTATATTTCCCACAAAGAATAAATAAAAATACCTAAAATCTGTAAATACAGAAGACGCTAGTCATTAAACTTGCCAATTAAAGTTATGGGTTACAAGTTAATTATCTGTAAGGGTTATGGATAAAATAATATGAATTTCATGGAACCTCGCATGTAATCCAAACTGTGGGCATGAACTTGTAAGGATGTCAAGTGACAACTCTCTATTGTACAAGTCGCACAACCGCCGTAGCAGTGCTCCGACACCGGCGTTTGTTTGGGCTTAATCGACATGAGATAAGAGACCGCTACTAACTAGTCGGGAGTTCGATTCTTATTTGTCTCTGTAAGGATGACTAAGGCGCAATGAATAAAATAAAACTGTACGAATTTTATGGCACCTGTTCACATCCAATACAAACTGTGGGCGTGAACTTGCTAGGATGTCAAGTGACATCTCTCTATTGTACAAGTCGCACAACCGCCGTAGCGGTGCTCCGATACCCGGCGTTTGGTCGGGCGTAATCGACATAAAAGACCACTACTAATTAATTTGGAATCTATTATCTGACTTGTAAAGATGAACAGTCATAATTACCTTTATGTTCAATATAATCATCAAATTTAATAACTACAATAATCGATAATTTACAGCCACCAATACGATACTGAAGAGCTTCCAAAAGTTTTTTGTTAGTTCTCAATACCGTCCGGATAAGCGGTACCACAGCGTATGTTATTTTGTTCGAGTATTGTAAAAGATTAAGTATGTTTAAGAGTTTGGCCTTTCTTCATACGAAACCAAGCATTTATGGCCTTTCTTCATACGAAACCAAGCATTTGATTGGCATCTAAATATAAATTTTCGAAAGAAAGCTCGGACATAAAAAAAGTTTCTTAGTCTTGTTGTGGTCACGTGGTATGTTAGATTTCTTTTAACGAATCATGAAGAATATGCATTAATATACACAGATGTTTAGATTTAATCTACTTCAATCATGTCTTGCCGAAGCAGCTCATCTCATAGCTTGAGTTTATGCACTTTAGTGATTCCCCTCATAATCCAATATCACCGAAAAACTCTTTCACTCAATGGGGTTAAAAGAAATTGTATCCAGGAAGTCATTCTGCTCTTTTATTTTGAAACGGACGCTCAGAACCACTCGGACCTAAGGCTGTGAGTGAACTATTCAAACTTTTACCCAAAAAATTCCCTGAACGTCTAGTGTATAATATGCAAAAACTATAGTTAGGAAAGTTTTAGAACGATTGTAATATTTTGATTAAACATTTTTTGACATTATTTGAATGGCTGTATTCGTGAATGCTCAATGGTTAGGCTAAAAAAACAAGGATGTGTAAAAAAATTGATTAGTCTATTAATCATATAAAAATGCTTTTCCTAAAAGCATAATTAACGAAGTAAAGGTCAAGTTATTAGCTTTGCTACTCCCACTAAGGTATCTTTCAGAGATGTGGAAACATAGTGCATATTTCAAAAATGATGAGATCTAGGATAATCGTTAGTTCTGCTATATTTTAATCAGATCTTACCAACCCAGTTTTTTCATGGTTTTTGACTTGGTAGTCTCAAAAATAAGAATGCGCTTTTTAACATTCTTTAGAAATGTATTCCTCATCCACTTTTAAATAATTCCACATGACTATTTAAAAAAAAATCGATATATTTTATGCACCTCTCTTTAATTCTTGCCTATGCGATTGATTTTAATTCACTTTTTCAGTATGCGTTATAGAACCTTAAAAAGTATTTGGTGTATCTAGTAACTAGTTTCAAAACTTTACTTTAAAACTCGTTCAATCGCATCTCTTGACTGTTTTTGGAGTCAAACTAATGCAAAATTAATTTCAATATTTGATATCTGCCTACTAATCTTCTATTCATTTTCTTTATACAAGTTTCACTTGTTTGCATTGTTCACAATGATGGTTCAAATTAGAGTAGCTTTTATTTGGTCTCTCCGTTGGGTCGTTTGTCTCTCTTTAAGAAAACTTTCTCAACTTTCTCAAGGCTACAAAATTAAGGGGTGCTATGTATAAAACATTTGTCTGCAATAAAGGACTGCACATTGTAAAATCTAATTCCATAAAGGATAACCAGCTATCTATAAGAGGTGCGACATTCATGTAGTAGAGGGGAAGCCGTACTTTAAGACTGTTGATTAGATATGCTTTCTTGCTTTTGTTTTGCTGAAAGTTGCACCATATTCATACCGCAAATATAATTCAAATGCATTGTATTTCAGATTTTATTGCTTCTTAAAAGCTGTATAATATATTTTTTAGGAAATCTTGTGTATTAGTAAGGACAACGAAATAGTCACTTGGGCTGTTATATGTTTCTAGGTTGATCTTGTGAAAATTTGTACTCATTTGTACTAAAAAAACCATTTTCACCCACTATGGAGGAATTGTATAAAAATATGCTTTAAGTATTCTATAAGAAGCATATTTCTTGCATTTTGGCTTTGCGCCAGATGGACAGAAATGACCAAATTATCAACAATGTGCCACTTAGTGGTAGAACAATTGTACTGTTAGTTTTATGAGGATAGTTGTGGCTGAATATGCATAAGGGTATCTGTACCGACATGTCGGTTGTTTCCTTTGTATGTTTTCATGCTATGCTATTATTTTAGAACGCTTGAAATTTATTCTTTTATGGTTCTGTTTTCGAAGTTTTACTGTACCTAAGTTTCGAAAAATAGAGGGAGATGCAGCCCAGTGTTTCAAAATCGGCAAAAAACTTTGTACGGCAAATTTACATATTTTATTACTTGGTATTAGACTAAATATTGTATTTAAAATGTTCAATTTAATTCAGATGTTACAGTAATACTGTCATAATATGCAAAAGGATTACCATTCAAATCGACCACTATATAGTTTAAGTTCACTTAACGTTTTGAAGAAAACTATATATATATAAAGGCAGTGTGAATATTGATACTAACTGGCAAAACTTAAATGACTGCATTCTGTTTTTCGATATACAAATCGACGAAATTAGATATGCTTTGCTGTTTTTTCCAGGATGAGACACCGACTAGTCCCGAAGCAGCGCAGACACCCATGGCCCTTGTTCCTGCAGCCTGTTTCCCACCCAGAAATACGCACTCCTATTCGAGTTACAGGTAATATACTATTACAGTTTTTACAATACCTATCGGTTATTTTTGATCTGCAACTCTGTCGTCAAATTGAATACAATTGAAAATCTTTGTGTCTTGATAATAATTATCTGTCGGATCAAAAGCCGTTATTGGTGGTCCAAAAAGACTTTTGAATTTATTGCTACTAAGGTGCAAATTTTTTTTTAGTAATTAGATATTGACAAAACATTATCAACCAATCTCTTCCATGAAATTTTCTAGACGATTTAATTTGAAAACTTAAAATCAAGTAAACCCAAGATACTGTCCAACCAAAGGTCAATTTCTTAGTCTAAGTCAATGCTTGTTTTTTACCGAAGCCGCAGATGCAGCCATATTTAAATTCTCTATTGTAAATATCTTAAATTATTTTTCTATTTTATTTTTTATTACGATTTAATTAACATTATATTCTTTCCTTAGAGCAATCAAGCTAAATACCTACTAATTAAAAAAATTTAAAAATAAAACTTTAAAGTACAGTAATTCCTTTCAGTTTGTGGGTTTAGTTTCGTACATGAACTAAGTTATTTCAGTGTTAATCTATGAGAACCCATTCATCAAAACTACTAAAAATACATCTCATTGACCCAGAATCTTAAATTTTTAAATTTTGGTACAAAGAAGAGTCTCGTAGCATAAGTAAACGGAAAACTCCAAAAATCACATATTTTTTAATATATGTGGATTTATGACTAATTCAATTTTTTGCTTTTTTTTTGGATATATCTAAATATCTTTTCCTAAACTTTACAATAAAATTTAGGAACCTAATCTACCCTAAATTTTAAGCCCTCTTGTGTAACTTTGAATTTCAAATTGGCGTACAATATAACTTCCCTTATTTTCGTCATTTAAACTTTAAATTAAAATTATTTTGGTAACTGGCATGGTAATTGCATGCTATAATCATTGGCAAATAATTGTATAGTAGTAATAAAGAAATTATCATCATTGCTTTAATCACCCGCAGTGATATGTTCAACCGTGAAAATGCTGCGGGCCACCAAAATAACAATTTGGAGGAGGATAGCCTTCTGCCACCAGACGATGCTTCACTCACGGAGCTCATGGCCAACTGGGTAAGTATCATCAGTTAAATTAATTGGTGATTTTAGACCTTTAAAATCAACTCGTAGTGTTTCCACTTTGTTACTTGGTTTGGAATTTTTACAGTAATAGTGACAGGCATTCTTACATAAGTGTATTTGTACTTAACACATAAAGAAAAAAAATTGTTATTTTTAGACATATGGTCCATTATTGAAAAGAACTCTTAGCATTTTTAAAGTTCCAATCATAAAAGTAAAATTGGAACCCTTACGGTAGACTTTAGTTGTAGAATTTGCTAGTTCACATTTATTTCAGGTAAAACAATTTTGGTGAAATTGAAGATCAGTCTGAAATAAGGTATTAAAATTTAAGTGGGGCAAAAAAGTCCAGCAGGGTATCGCAGAAAGCCTCTTGTTTTTTATTTATGACTAAAAAAGTTACAAAAGCTTTT
The DNA here is from genome assembly GCA_039881145.1 of Druceiella hillmani. Lineage (NCBI taxonomy): Eukaryota > Metazoa > Arthropoda > Insecta > Lepidoptera > Hepialidae > Druceiella > Druceiella hillmani. Next base: position 4,119,066 of record JAYKKI010000027.1, read on the forward strand.
CCCCATTTCATCTCTAAAAGACGCAAGTTAAAGGTCTAAAAAATTGAAGTCAAACAATTAGTTTTCGAGAAAAAAATAGAACTTGATTTTTTCCCTCTGGTTTCCCAGTGTGAGTACTCGCACTATGGTTTTTAATATTTTTCCTTTGAATCATGTTGGCTTTCCTTATAATTTAATCCTTATCTTACTTATGTCCTGTATAAAGAATGTATTTGGATTATGTTCAACTAATAGTTAACAGAAACTAGTTTTCTTAGTTTTAATGTTATACCTTACCCCCATAATTTTAATGGTATAACTTATCGGTGTGTTCGTGTGTTGAATAAGGGATTTTGTATCCACATCATTCAATGTAAATAAAGTCATCACAAAATGTATATAAATTTAGAGAATGTGGATATAGGAAACCATTCTAATACCAGCCGGACTCTCACTTGACTAGTTTGGTTAAAATAAACATACTTTACATTTTTGTTTCAGAATCAATTGACATTGGCTTGTCTGACGCACAGCTCCAATTCGTGTGCACCATCACAGGTATGTTGGTCTTCTTCAATTGTTTTAAGCCTTTATTTACCCAAATAGAATTCTTAGTCGGATGGCAGAATTTTTCAAACTTGTGTAATTTGTCCGATGAAAATAATTTTTTAACATGTTCCTAGCCATCTCGCTCATATTTTTTAAAATAGGTTCGCATCACACTAGTTCGCATACTTATGTATTAAGGCATCAAGGTAAGTCTGTCTAACCTCTGGTTCAGAACACGAGGTTAGACATCTTTCTACGAAGATGCCTAACCTTGGGTGTACGTAAGAAGCCTCTATTCAACTTGTATAATCGGGTAGTTTGCCCTATGGTATATTTTTTAAAATAGATTTGCGTCTCACTAGGTGTCACACTTATGTATTATAGCATCGTATATTTTGGAGATATACACTAAAAAGATGCCTAACCTCGGGGTCAATTCTTTATCGTACGCGTTATGTAAGACTCCTCTATTCAACTTGCATAATCTCGGGTAGTTTGCTATATGGTATGTTTTTTAAAATAGATTCGCATCGCACCAGGAGTCACACTTATGTATTATAGCATCGTACATTTTGGAGGTTTACATGGAGAAGATGCCTAACCTCGGGGTCAATTCTTAAACGTACGTGTTATGTACTTCTATTCAGCTTGAATAATCTCGGGTAGTTTGCCCTATGGTCTATTTGATGACTATGGAGGAACCTTGTGGCAGTGGACCTGTTAAACAATTAAAAAATCGGGATATTGTTTAGTTTTTTACATTGACATGAAGAAATTGTACACAGGTCTTTAACAATGTTTAATTCTCTGCTTTTCCAGACAAGTGGTGAAGCAAACACCTGGCCTGAAACAAATCGCCTGGAACGTGCTGCTAGATACCACATGAATTCTGCATGTAAGTCCTATTTGGAATATCATATTCTCAATAATTTGGTCCTATAATCTCTACCGCATAGTAATGTGCATTCCGTGAACTGTTTTTTTAGGATTCTGTAATGGAACTTTAAATTGGACTTTCAAAATGAAATTTGAGCCCAAACTATCAAATTAAGATGTGTTGATATGCATGTACTTCGCATATCAACGTATATTATTTCGAAAATTAAGCTATGGAATAGAAATTAAATTTTTATATCTACTGGGGAATCGGATTATTACATTAATGAAGTTTTAATTGAAATTTTAATATCAATTGGGAAATCAAATTATTACATTAATGAAATTTTAATATTGATTAGGAAATCAAATTATTACATTAATGAAATTTTAATATTGATTGGGGAATCTAATTATTACATTAATGAAATTTAGGGGAATCAAATTATTACATTAATGATATGGCCCTCTTTAAGGAGCTCTTCACTCTTACTTTTTCATTAAATGATAAATGATTATGAACTGTACTTTAAGACGTCTTGACATAAATACAACAAACATATAACCAAGTTTTTATTAAGACATTGTGGGATGTTTCAAGAAACCTCAGTTTCTTGCACAACGCCTGTACTCTTGGAATATAGCAATTTCTAAAAACTGACTTATCTGTAAAAAGCAGTATACAGGTGGAGAGTATGTCGATAAAGCAAAACTTTACTGAATGCGGTGGTAAGACCGTAGTCGTGTTGAGCAATGTAAGTAATAAAAATTTGGGTAATTGTAAAAAATTTATCTTTTTCAAAGAACCCTGAATTTTAAGGTTTGAAGAAAATGAAAGACTGACTCTTGTGCTATCCTATTTCGTGCTATCCTATTTCAAAGAGTTTTGAAAGATTACATTTTTAATTTTAATAAACCCACTTAAGTTATGACTAATTTGAATTGTAAAAGATATTAGGTCAATAGAGAAGTGTTATCGGTAGAGCACTCAATGTAGTTACATGCTTCATTTGACCACACTGCTCTTAAAATGGCAAGATAGATGTTAAGTGAATTAAGCATATTCAATCTCATTCTAAGGTGTGGAAGAGGCCCGGTGCTCTTGGAGTGGTATTCTTCCACCACGCTGCACCAACCCAGGTGGGGGTTTCTCTCCAAAGATATTCTTGGGCGGACTACCTTGGGACATCACAGAGGCAGCTCTTATACAGACATTTCGCCCTTTTGGACCGATCAGGTAAATTTGACTATACAATTGTCGTATCTTTCATGCATGAATTAAAAAACAAAATTTTTTTAAAAATCGGTAAGATACTTATTTCAATAAATTAATAAATTGGTAACAAATACATCGTGTCAATTTCAGAATCTTTGCGTTTTTGGACACGTTAATTATAATTCCAGATAGTGTTGTCTTAAAATTGTTTTCAGTCTAAAATTTGTTTTCAATGTCTAAATTTATAATATTTTTAGTTTCGGAGGACTTGTTCCTCCTTTTCCTTTTGATTGCTTTAAACTATGGAAGTGATCTTCATTTAATGCTGAATAAGATAAAATAAAATAATCTTACAAAGTTTAACTATAATAAAATAAAATATTCTTGCAAAATGTAACTATATGTTGCGGTTTTGCCCATGTAGAATTGTTTAAATTATACTGGTCAACCCTACCACATTCATTAAACGCCGTTGCAAACTGTCGGTGGGAATACTTGTGATAATTGGTCAACTAAATAAACCAGTCTTCCTCTACCTTGCATTGTTGTGCAATGTCTCTATGAATCGTAGCAAAATGGTATAGTGTTTACATTCCGAAAAGTATAATCTTCCTCAAGGCATTTTCAACAGAAAGAGTTTTTGACATTGGATGTATAGTTTCAGAAAGATTAGCACAAAACAAAAAACATTTCACTACAAGGCAAACAAAACACTTTCTTTATATACTGCTCTGCCCCTTAAATTTTAGCATAACTATATATAGCCTAGTCTCCCTAAAAGTCCCTACACAAACAATTTTTGAAATGAAAACTTGTTCAAAAGTAGTTTTCATTTTAAACAAATTAGTGAACTTTCTTGCTTTATATATAGTACAGACGAGTATGCAGTAACTTTTACTTCTACTACCCTATTACCAACAACTTCACATGAGATTTGTTTACTGGTACCATTGTTATGCTGACAGTTTGCTAAAAAATTAAAATGATTTTAATCTCTTTAGAAGTACAAGTATACATGTTGATGCTATTTAATGCATTATTTCAGAGTTGAATGGCCTGGCAAGGACCAAAGCGCAGCGCAACCTCGCGGCTACGTATATGTGACATTTGAATCTGAGCGCCGCGTACGTGCTCTGCTGGCCGCCTCCACCCGCGACCCACACGACAATTGGTACTTTCGCATCTCCTCAAAGAAAATGAGAGCTAAAGAGGTAAGAAAAGATACCTAAAATACCTAAAAAAATTAAATATCTGCTCACTTGATTGTGAAAAGGTGAACTTGATTACATCACTATCTCCATCTGAATGCTAGTCGATTGGACAATCTGTTACTTGTCTGTAATAAGGACATTTGCAATTGGTATTCATGGTTCATTAATTGGGTGTAATATGATGAAGAAATCATTTAGTTGGTATATTTGAGATAATTACCTGAAAAATTGTATGCAGTATAATTGCATAGTCGTACTAGACCTGGCTGTCATTTCTGAGAGTATCGGTAGCGAATCACGGTGATACGAAAACATCTGCTTCTTTGCATTTTTTATAATAAAAAAGGAATTTTCAAGTTTTTACCAATTTCTTTGTTTATAAAGTGTTTGCATTACCTTGTTTTATCAAGATTGTAAAATATGTTTTAGATAATTTATCTACAAAATTAGGAGTTCATTCCCTTAAATATAGGTTTATGCTTCGAACAGATTTTAACATATTTTTCGTTTTCAAATATTGATGATGCATTATTTTATCTGTTAGCCAGGATGTTTTCCTGGCTGAACTGATGATAAAATGCACATTTTTGATGACTCATTGTAACTGGAGACAATTTTCAAAGTATAATTTTGCACTCGTAGAAAATTCATGTTCAACCCCTGTTTTGTTTCCTCTATAGAACTATTGGCTCGAAGAGTTATTTGGGGTTTCCATTAGTGTATATAGTGTAGGACGAGATGGGTTTTTAGTCTTCCAGTAAAAACTGCATCTTTACTAAACAACTCTATCAATGGTATAACATTATTTTCCTTTTTAAGTTTAAAAAAATTGTCTTAAATGAAGCCTCATAATCATCCATTTAAATATTCACTGTAATTTCAACAGGTCCAAGTAATACCATGGGCTCTATCAGACTCAAACTATGTGAAAAGTAACTCTGTAAAGTTGGACCCCGCACGCACTGTATTCGTTGGAGCGCTGCATGGCATGCTCTCCGCTGAGGGTTTGGCACAAATTATGGATGAACTGTTCGATGGCGTCGTCTATGCTGGTTTGTAGTTTACCTATTTTAATTGTTACTTGCACATTCTAGTCGGTAACAAAGGTGATTTTTTTGTTTAAGAGGCATTCTTGCCAATTTACTTTTTTGTGCGCTGCAACATATTGGCGCAATCCGACTAGAATTCGATTATCTTGCAAAATTCTAAAATTTTATTTACATTTGAAGACTTGGAGATTGAGCAAATGATATTTAGACTAGAGGCATTATATGTGGTTTTGAGTAAATGTTTACACTAGAGGCATTATATATGTGGTATTGAACAAATGATCTTTACACTAGAGGCATTACATATGTGGTATTGAGCAAATAATATTTAAACTAGAGGCATTATATATGGTACGTGGTAAGACATTAATTGGAATGCAATAGCAACTCTTAAACAAATAGCATATACTAAATATGTACCACTTACCGTTTCTTATATAAGTTGACAAAAATTGGTAAATATTGCAAAAAGATAATGTCTCTTTGATATCTCAAATTTTCAATCAATATAAAATTTACCTTCAGGCGTAGCTTTTTCTCAACCCTTTAACTCTATCCTGGGAAAGTTTATATTTTGTTCACTGGAAAAGAAATGGATTCATACGTACTATACCTATTTGTTTCCAATTTATGTTTGATGGCTCGAAAGATATTATCAGTATTGTCTAATTCAAATATTACACTGAAGTTTTATAGTGTGAATATTTTAATTAATCATAATTTTTTTGCCTAAATATTGTTTATTTCGAACCGTTTATCTACAGTGTACTAACAACTTTTTTTACACTGTAGATAAACGGTTCAAAATATAGTTAAATTATAAATTAATGATATAGAAAATAATTGCAAATGCATTTGTTGCATCAAAAGTATTTCATATGTATAGTTATAAACCGGCTTCAGAATCATCATTTCCCTCACTTTTATTCCCATTACACCAAACGGCTGAAAACTTCTTATCCATACTCTATACACTTAAAATGAAAAATATTGCAGACATTGACCATGTACTTAAAAGTTTTTGATCGAAAGTGAATTATTTCAGTCCCAATAAGTTGCAAAAGGAATTCAATTGACTCGGTCCATTTATCAAAGGCTTTGCTTCCATATAGGATAATGGACTTCAACTGTAAACGCATTATTATTGACCCAAAATCGAAAATTATATTTAAAATTATATACAATTTTATTTAACAATACCACAGTTTGAATGTGTATTATTGCGCACTTACACGTGCATAAACAGGTGTTGTAAAAAAATTTTCAACCTAGATGCATGCGATAGAATATGCTGGAGTAGACTAGAAATATATTACAATTTTTTGAATTCAGATGAGATGTGGGAGGGCGTCCAAGTTTTTATACCTATTTTGGTCCAAAGTCTGTTATATCGCTGACAACTTAGGCACTTGGAATGTGGTCTTTTTACAAATATCCTATGCTAGCTCTCACGGTATTAACCCTATTTTAATTATGCTGCTCTACAAAGATTGTATCTACAAATATTTAGATGGAAAACTGTTATGTAGTTAGCAAAAAGGCTGTCGCTTTAAAGTAAATTGTACCTGTTCCCTGTTTAAATGAAGTGTAGGTAATTTTTAAGTAGGATACCTGCAATCGATTTGTCTTTTCTTAAATTTATTACTTAATTTCTACAGGCATCGACACAGATAAGAACAAATATCCAATTGGTTCGGGCAGAGTCACTTTCAACAATTCTAGATCATACTTCAGAGCTGTCCACGCAGCCTTCATCGAGATACGCACACCGAAATTTACAAAGAAGGTAACTTCATATAAAATAATGTTAAAGATTAATTTTAATTTGCATGGCAATTTCTAAAACTACTTTCAGGATTACGGTGCAATAACATAACAGCGGGAATCGATTTATAATTCAGTATGAAATAAATCTCGCATAATTTTGCTTACTTCCCGATCTTGATAGTTCTCCTTGCACATTTAATGCTAAATACAAATGATCTTGTTAATTGAGTGAATTAAATGAATTTTCTAGCCTAGTAAAAAGGGACAGATTGCATTTTGTTTCAATAAATTTTTATATAATTATTTATGGTTGGCAATTTTCCAAAAACATTTATCTCCAATTTTAATTCTTTCGAAATTTCCGTACGAACTGAATTTACGTTTTGTAGTTCTGAAGACTTCATTGACTTTACTCTATAACAAACTTCAACGGTTTTAGTGCCATCGTTTTTTACTCACATATACTTAAAAATGCCATATAAATAATTATAAATTATAATTTTGAACTTTATGTAACTAGTAGAGATAAGAAATTAGCGACGCATGCGAGCGACCTCCCCTACCGCGTGCTAAACAGCAACTGATTTCGCAAGCGCCAACGCCCTCTTGGCAAATTTAGTTTGGAGACGAGTGACACCGCGCTCGTCTGCACTATAACGGTTAAATATGTTTCTATTCTCTATTTCTTATATGCGAAGCTAGACATGAGCGCGAATGAAAGTGTTGCTAGTTTTTAACGAGAATTACTTTCTGTACCAGGTACAAGTCGATCCGTATATAGAAGACAATATGTGTTCCGTGTGCAACATACAACAGGGCCCGTATTTCTGTAAAGATCAGCAGTGCTTCAGGTAAGACGCTTACCTTCTTTATAATCTGCAGTACATAATTTTGTTTATTACTTTTAACATAATTACCTAATTTTATTTCTTTAAATGATCAAACTACTGTTATATAGCTAATTTGTAGGTAAAGTTTGCAATCGACATATTATTTCTTTGAATGACCAAGCTACTGTTGTATATCTAATTTGTAGGTAAATTTTGCAATCGACTTAATTTTATTTCTTTAAATGATCAAGCTACTGTTTATCTAATTTGTAGGTAAATTTTGCAATCGACATAATTTCATTTCTTAAATGACCAAGCTACTGTTGTATATCTAATTTGTAGGTAAAGTTTGCAATCAACATAATTTTATTTCTTTAAATGACCAAACTGTTATTTGACATAATTTTATTTCTTTGAATGACCTAGGTAAATTTGCAATCGCAAAATATCTATTTGTATGTAAAAATCATTCAATACTCCATATTTGATTTCGTAAGACCAACTACTTAGATTTTTTTTTTAAATTATTTATAATTTTACCTCTTACAGATATTTCTGCAGATCCTGCTGGCAATGGCAACATCGCAAGGATAACCACAAACCGCTCATGCGCAACTCGAAAACTAACCAACTCGTCGCAGTCAGCAATAATTTATCGCAGCTTCCACCTAGCACTCCACAACCCTCTCAATACAATGGACCTGGATATAATACCATAAATGGGCCTCCCTATAATAATAATGGACCTTCGACTTACTCCAGCCCAATCGGCAATGGCTCTACTGGGCCTAGTTATACCTCGCCTTTACAACAAGCAGGAGCAAGTTGGAGTCACTCGAGTGATTCGCCTAACTTTGCTAACCCGTCTCCGGGCCCCAGTACTAGTTCCTGGAGTCCCATGTGAGAAGGAATAGTGGATTGTTATGGCTGGAGAGGCGAGACGTGGAGATGAGGTTTGAATGTCTGAATATCGTTAGGAGTAAGCAACCGACATGTCTTGTTGGACTGCCATTAAGTTAGGCAATCTACAATGTTGCAAGTTAGAATAATTTTTTTTGAATGATTGTTTTTTTATTGGAGAATCGTTTTGCCAGATATAAAAAAAATTTGTCTCTTTTATTTATGGATTCATTCGTATAACTTTTGTTTCTTTTTATTTACATATTAATATATTTTTCATTCCTTTAAGCATTTTAAAATATTTTATAACTATATACCTTTTTTACATCTAAAAACTATTTGTAATAATACTTGATCGTGTTAAGTGAAAAGTTTTTAGATAATGTTTTTAAAGTTGCAGTAATCATATATTTATGATCGGCTACAGCTATTAATTTTTTATTAAGGTAAATACGAAAAAAAAGTATTTTTAATTAAAAAAAACTTACATTAAGCTTGGGGGTTTTTAGGGTAGTTTTATATTTTTAATTTCTTTTCAAAGCTCATCTTGTGCCATTAATAGAAATATTTAACCATTTTAAAAATAAAAAAATATTATTAGGAATTATTTAGTTTCTACATATTTTTCTTGATCAGTTAGAATTGTAATATTTTTATTTTTTTTTAATGTATATCATTGTGTATTATCATTTTTCTATCGTGGCCAAATAGTCGTATTAGATGTTGCCATTTTTTAACTTTACCTCGCATCAATAAGTGAAATTAAAAAAATTTTAAAATCAAATTTTACTCGCTCATTCTTAAACCTTGTAATGTACCATAAAGTGTCAATTTAGGTATTTATCAAAATATAAAGAAAATATTTTATTCTGTAATATAAACAATAATTTTAAACTAAATAACTTTAGATTTTACATCATTGCTTCCCGTTTGAACTGATTATTTCTTAAATTCAGTAATAAAAAAAATGAAATAGAATCGCTTAAATATTTGAAAGTGGCCATCTAATATAAAAAATAAAAATTATGACTTAAAATAGTTAAATTAATAGATTATAGATAATTTAAGACAATAAGATAGTTATACGAAAGGCTTTTGCTTCAAGACTGATGTAATTAGAGCGTTAAGACAAATATTAAATTAAAAAAATAATAAAAGCCAGCTAATATATGTTTATAAATTTTATCTATAAAGTCTCGTCCGATTCGATAAGACAAAGGGCTTCTCGATTCGGGAGATTTGTTTCAATTCAAATAATACTGTGTGAAGCTCTAAATATTTAAGAGTTTATTAAATAATAATATAAAGAGGGTTTTTTGACGGATATCTTTGAATGTTCTTTTTTTCTATTGTTGCAACACTGTACATTAATAATGTAACCATATATTTCGTATACTTGCAACCCCATTGAAATTTCAGTTGACTCTTTCTTAATATTGATTATTTTCAGTTTTATTAAGCTGTAATCAAATTTTACTTCTTTTTCTTGGTATCAATTTGTCATTTGTCATATTGCCTTTTTCTTTTGAAGAGTAAGTTACTTTTTAATACACATTTCCAATTTTTCCATATTTAAAATGAACTTCTATTCTTAAACAATTTTTTGGCACGTAAAATGGCCTGTTTTCTTTTTAAGGGCACAGGTAAATGAGGATTTAATAAAAACATTTTTTTTAAGTTATTATTAAGCATTTAAAATTTGTGTTGTTGGTATCCGTCAAGAACTCCACTTTCTACTAACGTAGTTATCTAAGAGCGTAGTGCCTTGAATATTTTAAAAATTTAATTTCTTATTGAATTTTAACTTGCATTTGGAAAATTTGCATTTTTAAATAAAAATGTTATCTTACGGCATTATAAAGCCAAAAGATTTTATTAGAAATAATAATAATAAATGTTTTAAAAACGATCTGAGAATATAAATATATCTACATGTAATTTGCTGAATATAGAATATATTTTCAGCTGGTAATTTAATCTTTGTATGTAAAGCTTATTAAGTGCTTAATTTAGTTATTGCCTGCCAATAAAGAGTATTAAACCATAGATAACACCTCTCAAATTGTACACAAGAAATAAATTTGTCTTAATATATTTTGCTTAACATCTTTAATCATTGAATAGAATACTGTTCTTGTCTGAAGTTAAAGTTTAAACGCATATTGTTCTCGTAGATTATAATCTCTTTGAGACCTGAATCTCCAAAAATGGTTTTGAACTCTATTTATGCTAGATATAATTTCTAAATGTCTGTCACGGAAAAATTGATAAAGGACAACGAATAAAAGTAGTGCAATGTTAAGACAAATGTGCTGTATGCAACATTGTAGTATTTTTTACAGTATTCGGGTCTCCAAGTGATTTTCATTATATAATCCGTAAAAATGTTGGTGGTTATTTCACATGTTTATTTTTCGATAGTTGCATTTGACACGAAGTAATTTTTAAGCCTAAGGATGGAATTGATGACTGAAGTGATCTCATTTTTTTTTGTTTATTATGATTTATTTTTATAAATATTTTTACTTGCCATGAAGGCCTTTTTGTTGAGACTTGTTATAATATACATTGTTATTATGCTGTTTCAAAAAATAAATTGTACAAAAGAAATTTGGTTTGTTTTTACAATATACCTAACCAATTTTGAACCATCCTATTGGGAATTAATTTTATACTAAACGATGCTAAAAAGATAGATTTATGTGGCTAAAAGCCCTGTCAAGTATTAAGCACCCTATAAATTATATTTGTCTTATTTAGAACTCTGAAGATCAAATTCAGCACTATTTTGTTCTTTCAGTTTTGCGATTCAGTTTCTTTTATGACTAGAATTTGCAAAATATATCTCCAAAATATATCTGCCCCGTAATAGGCAAATTCGCACCAGTATTGGCATTAAAATGCAGTGAGACGGTAATGGAGACATGAAAAACTAAGCTAAATTGTAAATTTTCATTAACGTAACCTATTTTATATTGCCTGTCTTTAGCTTTTTCCCTATTTTTAAAACTATCTCAAAGGTTGCTTTAAAAAACAGGAAGTAAATAAGCCCAGTGTGAGTCAAACTTGCACAAAGTGTCCTATACCCATCATTTTTAAATAAAAATACTGATGGTCATAAGTTTAAGATAAAACCATTATTTCAATACATTTCTATGGTACCATAAAGATTGTAACTTGTATTGTTGATTGATTGTACAAGTGAATTATTGTACAAAAGTATAAATGAGAAATTTGATTGCCTAGATTAAATTTTCAATTAAAATTTTTTTTAAATCTTAAAAATTTCTCCATTTAAGACTCTTTTCAATCATGTGTATTTTTAGACAGAAAAAATGACTAGTGCAGTCAGTTTTTTCACCACCAAAGGAAGAATCTGTCGACTATATTAAACACCTCGGTACTTCTAGTGAAACCCTGATTACTGACCAACCAATACCAACTTTTTATCTAGATTCACATCTTCAACAGCGTAAATAAACTTATTCAGTTGCAATTTACATGATAATTTGCGATGCCATGTATATCCAGATGCCATTAAAGTATACAAGGGGCGGCTGAAAAGTTTTGAGCCTAAGTACCTTTAAGTATTACTAATGACTCGCGCAGCACATCACTAATTGCGGGTATCCTAAGAAATATAAATGTCAAGTTTCATATCATTAGCATCATTACGCTTTTAGTAATGGATACATAAACGTCGCTATGTTCGAGTCATCCGCACTTTGCACGAAATTGGAGTATAGAGCTGTCGTAAAATTCCTTCGAAAGAACAAAACGCCGGCGGAAATATGTGAAGAGATGTTTCAGTTTATGGAAAGTCTGCACCTTCATTTGTGACTGCAAAACGTTGTAGCCGAGAGTTCAAACAAGGCAGGGAGTCAATTGAAGTTGATCCCAGGTCGGTATGCCCAAACACCGCCGTTACCGAAGAAAACATTGAAAAGTGAAAAAACTTGTTCTCAAAGATTGGGGAATCAAGTTATGGCAGATAGCTGAAGCCATGGGCGTTAGCAAGGAATGAATCGCCGACATTTTGCATAATCAATTGCACATGAAAAAGGGGTGTGCGCGATGGGTGCCGAAAATGCTCCGCCACTGGACAAGCAGCATCTGTTCACAATTTTGCAGGAGTTTTTGGACATCTGAGGCGATAATCCTGATGTTTGTTCTCGTTTTGTCACTGTTGCATGAAACACGGATTCGACAGTATGATCCAGAGTCAAAACGGGAGTCAATGCAATGGATAGAAAAGCCGCCACGGAAGTTCAAAATGGAAAGATCGGCGTCCAAGCTCATGGCCACTGTTTTTTGGGATTGTGAAGGAATTTTGTTTGACTACCTTATACTACAATGAATGGAGACTATTACGCCGCCTTGTTGAAAAAAGAGCGTCAAGTGGTTATCGAGAAAAGGAGAGGAAAGGAGTCCTGTTTTCGCAAGACAATGCCCGTCTACACTGCATGAGTTGCAAAGCGTGCCCTTGCTGAGGCAGGATTTGAAGATATCAACCACCCACCCTATAGTCCAGACCTGGTCCATAGATATTATTTCCTCTTTTCAAATATGAAAAAATACCACCGAGGAGAGATTTTTCAGTGACGAAGAATGGAGACAGCCGTAAATAAACATTTAGAAGACTAAAACGGTGAACATTTTTTGGGCGGGTTAAAAGCCCTTTTTAATAAATGTAAGAAGTGTATTGAAATGAAGGAAATGATTTCTATTAGCATTTTTAATACCTTGGGCTCAAAACTTTTCTGCCGCCCCTGGTATTCTCAACTTTTAAATTCCATTTGATAATGAAGTCTTGGTCACCAATTGACCTTCTGTATAATGAACATTGCAGTCGTTGTTGATAAAATAATATTTTAACTGGTATCTCAAATTCATATTCACTTAATGTTGTAATTTTTACATCACCAGTATACAAAACCAGTGCGTTATTACTATTTGTTGCAATATTTTTTTTATTCATAAGAAGCCTTCATCATTCAACTTTGGTTAGATGTAAAATGTACTCGTCCATCAGAATCTATATACTATCTGTTTTGCTGAAGTTTCTGCTTAAAAACATCGCGCTCACAATTTTACATAATTTGAAACATGATATTCAGTTTTGAGTGAAGAAATTCGTGTATATAATAGTGACAGCACTGTTGCAAGAATGGAGTTCCATCTGAATCCTTACAAGAGTTAAAAGCCTGAAAAAGATTGTTTACTTCCATAAATCATTTTGCAATAGAAATACTGCAAATGCAACCATGGTTTTTAAATGATCCGTTTGCTCTGCGTATAGTATTGTCTTGTCTGTCAGCTGGGTTAAAAAGTAACTAAAAAATATTTTGTAGTACAATTAGTGTGAGCAGGTAGATCCACTGAGGCCAATCACTTGCTATGCTGCAGGGAGTATCTAACCAGTTTTTTAAAGACTCCTTGAGTGTATTTACCCATTTTGAGTTGGAAATGACGCTAATATTAAGTTATTGATTAAATTTTATTTAACCAATAATCTCCACCATATTAACGTACTGTACATTAAAAAAAATATTTTAATAATGTTAACATATTGGTTATGCAGAATTTTTATTCAAAATAAGTTTTTTCTTGGAACTAAGTAACCTTTCTAGTTATCTATCTTGTCTGATTTAGGTGCACTATTTCATTATCATGACTGAATTCCCAAAGGATAATGATTTAATTGTGAATGGAATGTTTTTATAGGCATTGACTGAACTAAAAAATTAAAAATTCATCCAAAATCTTCAAAAATTTAATTGTAAATGATATTTATAACATTACAAAAGACAGGGTTACTTAAGATTTTAACAAATTAAATTTTGATCGTGTTCAGTTTTTTTCTTTTACAATTTTATAGAAACATTTTGATAAAATACATTCTAGCATTCTGAAGTTAAATTCTTTTAACGGTAGTGTAAATTTATATATTGATAAATGAGATTGTAACAAAAAGTGAAACACTTTGGTGATGGAGAGAATAAGCAAAGCCCTCCATTGTACGTCTGGCTTCCAGCATAATGTAAACTTGGCTTATCTTGGTTGTTCTTTATGTATTAAATAAGAACGGCTTGGAACTTAGTCTCTGCGGGATTCCAGCACGCAAGTTAGTTTTACGTCAAACGCGGGCCGACTCCTTGGTTCCATAGTCCGCTTCCGCAAGGTATTCCTTAAACTACACGTGTTGCCTCTTGCACTCATTACAGAGAAGTTTTAAAATTGTTTACAAAAACTTTGGAGATCAATATAAAACGTAGTGCAGATTGCACCCCGTTGCGTCCTCTATATAATATATAAGGTACTATATACCTAGACATCAACATATTATGTTCAGTTAACCATTTTTGAGTTTATGCCAGATAAAAGCTGAAACAAATTTTTAAGAATGGTCGTTTAGATTTAAGTGTTCTGTTACAAATTTAAACAGCCCAAATTTAGTGGGTATTTATTTAAAAATAACAGATACTTAAATGTAAAAAAATGTCATTTAGATTTAAGTATCCTGTTAAGAATCTAAACAGCCCAAATTTAGCAGGTATTTATTTAAAAATAACAGATATTTAAATATAAAAAATGGTCATTTAGATTTAAGTGTCCTGTTACGAATCTTAACAGTTAAATTTAGCAGGTATCTATTTAAAAATAAGATACTTAGTGTTAGAAATAGTTATTTAGATTTAGGTGTCTTGTTTCAAATCTAAACAGCCCAAATTTAGCTGGTATTTATTTAATAACAGATACTTAAATGTAAAAAATGGTCATTTAGAAATGTCCTGTTACGAATGTAAACAGCCCAAATTTAGTGGATATTTATTTAATAATAACAGATACTTAAATGTAAAAAATGGTCATTTAGATTTAAGTGTCCTATTACGAATGTAAACAGTCCAAATTAGCAGGTATTTATTTAATAATAAAAGATACTTCAATGTAAAAAATGGTCACTTAGATTTAAGTGTCCTTTTATGAATCTAAACAGCCCAAATTTAGCGGGTATTTATTTGAAAATAACAGATACTTAAATCACATTTCACACATGACCAAATATACCCAGTGATCTCTTGGATGGCACATCGACGAAGTTGTAAGTAACCTATTTCTTATCCGTGAGACAAATTCATCATTTTATCCTCTCAAAAAACATTTTACATATCTCATCTGCTAAAGAGGAGATTTTATACAATATTTCTATCGTACTAGATAATACGGAAGAATAAGGATACAAAAATACAAGCCAATACGAAAAAATCTTTTTATTGGTTCTGCACTTTCACATTAATCAAAGCTCATACTCATATCCAGATGAACGGTAACATTTTGAGGATCTCGCGCCGAAGTCTCCTTATCCTTGTCTTCTTCTACCTCAGATATCTTACACTGCGAATCATTACCTTTGTCAAAAGATAGCTTAACCGCCGGGAATGGAAAATTGGGTACGTCCTCATCTGGAATGGAATAATGATCGATAAATAAATGGATACATTAAAGAATCTGGGTCGTTGGACCATTTGTCAAGTCTTATATAAAACCTATCGAATATGAGTACAACTCCCACTACAAGGGATCCGTATACCTTTAGGCCATTATTTCTAATTAAAATATTTACAAATATTAATTTGTCATAATGCAAATACATTGCTTATTATATCTTTCCCAGATATAAATTTTTTAAATAAGCACCATGTTGGTGCTTATTTCAAAAATTATCATAGCTCTGCATAATTTGCTATAGTTTCCTTATAATCTTCTAATCAGAATTTACCAACGCTGTTTTTTTCTTTTTCGTAACAAGCCCTTTCAAATGACACCCCCTCAACATGATATAAAAAATAAAAGAAAATATTTTTTTTAATACTTTATTATGTGAATATTTGAAAAGACTTAGCTAGTACACAATTAAGATTCCATTTTGAAAATGATTAAACCGATAGAACACGATTATAAATACCAAATTTTTAATGTAACAAATTTTATAATAGATTATTTCACTATTGCGTCCATAGCAAAAAATTAAGTGAACATTTATATAAAAGCATTATTTCTACGTTCCGTGGCTTCTGACCGATCTTCTAAGGGTTCCGTTTTGAAAATTTTTAAACCAAAAGAGCCCGATACAAATACCAAATTTTTAATTTAACAAATTTTATAATAACTCATTTCAATATTGCGTATATAGTAAAAACTTAAGTGAATATTTATATAAAAGTTATTTTAATAGTTAAATTATTAACTTCATCATTAATATTTTGCATAACGAAATGTTTGAACTGCACAATATTGTATACACAATGTGTTTAAAAAATGCGACTGGTAATAAAACTATTTTTAATTAGATTATCAGTCAAATAGTTCTAATTTATTTAATTTCTAAATGTTTTATGGAATTTTTTTTGAATTATTTTTATGAAAACCTCCAAGTTATTACGATGAAACAAAGTGCAAAATGTATCCTCTATTTACACTAATCCATAAATTCGCTAATGTCAGTCATAAAGTCGCGGAAAACTCGAAGATAGCCAAGAACCCATTCACTTGCACAAAAACATGGAACTTATGTGATTATCAGTTGATATTTCATTTTAAATCCATTTGGCAACAGCCACATTTGATTGATACAATGATTAACTAATTAATATAATGTTTCTAAAAAGTTATTCTGTACTCTGTTAAGTTTTATTTTTTTTATTTGTTTAATATTAACCATTTGTTTAATCTTATTTATTTTAATACACCATGCAATGAGTATTTCATAGTTGCTTAGAAGTTATCATATTAGCATGATAAAACAGATTGCTAGTTTTAACATTTTATAAAACCACTGTTACTTCATAGTTTTAAAGTTTTCACATCTGCTGCCTATGTTTTTTTTTAATTACATCCTATTTCTGTAATTTTTTTACTATAGACCATTACAATTCAAATGCATCTTATAGATTTTGTATTATAGATTAATGTATAAAAGAAATCCCATTTTATAATATTAGGTCTCATTTTAACCGTTAGAGTGCCGACGAACATCATCGCGCTCGTGCGCGTACTAACTAAATTTGCCACAGTGTGAGATGGCGCTCGCGAAATCAGTTGCTGTTTAGCGCGTGGTAGGGGAGGTCGCTCGCTTTTTATCTTTCTACGTGTTACATAAAGTTCAAATCATAATATTATTAGTAATTACAATGTAAAAAGGATCCAGGAAAAGAAAATTTTTAACCCACAATGTCATGAATATGAAAATAATTAGAGTGAAAATTATTGTTTGTCAAGTTGTGAAGAAAGTGATAGTGGGAGTGACATTGTCATGCGCTCACAACTTTACAGAGGATGTACCGGATTGTGGAAATGCCGATGTCACCTTGATTTCAGTTTTTGTTATAATTTTTGTTCACAATATATATTTCCATAATTTTCTTTGTATTTTATTATCCTTGTACAAGTTTTTATTAAGAAAACACCGAAAAAATTATTAAAATTGGATAATTTTTGGAAGAGACAGTTTTTTTTCGAGACAAAGGTAAATGACATCAAAAACAAGATTTCTTTGGCATTTCTAAGTATATATGAGTAGAAAACCGTGGCACTAAAACGGTTAAACATTCTTTCCCATATCTTCAATTTCATAGGTACAGATCTTTTGTCTCACGAAGGCAATTTTCAACCCGATATTCATCTTACTAACTAAATATGTAAGTGTATTTTTGGTACTGGTAATCATTTACATGATTGATAAGAAAACACCCACATGCACAACATGAACAAACACCGTGTTAATAATCAACTTTGTGAGGTAAAAGTTTTGTATATAATTTTGATTAATCTCTAACATTTTTAGTGTTATGTTTAACAAAATATCTAGAGATGGTATATCTTTTCAACGCAGTGTAAATCAAGAATATTGACAGGGCAGCGAAATTTTCATCTATATTAAATAAGTATTCAATTCTTGGAATTACTGACCGCAAGTCCAGAAATATACAATCTATTCTTATATGTATTAGTGTAAATAAAAACAAAACGCTCACCACCCTCTCCAAAATCGGCGAACT
>JAYKKI010000027.1:4145000-4220000 GCA_039881145.1 Druceiella hillmani
ATTCTTAATTATTGCGTATTAGTACCATTCATAATGATTGCATATTAATACCATTCATAATTATTGTGTATTGATACCAGACATAATCATTTTGCATGTTGATGCCATTCATAATGATACCATTATAAATCATTCTTTTTAAATATATTTTAATGTTTTAAAAAGATATTAAATATATTGATTTTTCCTCCATCATATAAATTCGACTGTCAACTCTTCAGATTCGATTAACCAATTTGAATAAACTAACTAAAATCATTTAATATTTAAAAAATCTACATAGTGGTAAACATTTTGTCAAAGACCATCCAACTGTACTTGAAAAATAAACATATACAGATTTTTCTTAAATTGGTATCGCAATCCAGTTTCTATAGATTTTTTCAATACAAAATGTTTCGAGATACACTAATTCAACTTTATTGATATGTCCGCTTCTGGTTAATTCAGCACTTTCTTCAAATTTGTTTTCATGGCGGTTCTGTTTATGATAATGAAATGTTCAAATGTAATTATGATTACAAAAACAAATTATTTATGAATAATAAAACCCAATAATGCCTTGCTTGATTACAGCAAACAGACGCCAACTTTTGGAGCATCAAAAAACAATACACATAAATGATTTTTATGTATTGTTTATTTCTTTTACTATGTTGTTGCGATTGCTAAATAGTAAAAAGAACTTTTTACAATAAATATATTATATATATATATATATATATATATATATATATATATATATATATATATATCGTTGTTTTTGAGGCGGTGTGAGCATTCTCGGCACCTATTTTGCGCTGACCTTTGTCTTGCCAAGATGATCATGGAGAATTTTAAAAATCGTTGTGTCCGATACTCCAACCATCTCTGCAAGCTGTTTCTTCTTTAGTCTGGCATCTTCCAATATTAATTTTTCAACTTTTTCAATAATTTCCGGAGTAGTCATTTTTGAACAAAAGTTTAAACTTAATTTATGTTTCGTCGTTTTTTATTAGAGATTACTAATTTAAGAATAAGCATAAAATATAACTTATCTTAATCTCAACCTGATAACTAATGTCTTCAGTGTTACCACTTATAACCACTGCAGGGCTAATGGCAACAATTGCATTTTAGATTGTTTTCCAAAAAGAATATTATACTTCTGTTTTTTCCCAAATTTTCGTTACATACTGCCAGTTGCAAAAATTTTGATTTAAGCAAAGCGATTACCTTAAAATAAGCAGCCATTGCCTGATCGTGCTCATTGTCAGCAGCAAAGCTGTGTCCGTACGCCAACCACGCGCAGCCCAATCCCCGCTCTAAGCTAGTCGCCTTCGACAAGTAACGCCGCGCAAAGTCATTTTTACCTGTGTGTATAGTATAAGAAAGCAAAATTATTCAAGTTAAGGATTTCAGCATAAGGATACGCCACTTCAAGGAATAATGAGTATACTAGGATATCATAGCCTTAAAAAGGATATCGGAAAGACGGACCTGCTGTTACAAAAATAGAACATTATTTTTAAAAAAGGCTGGTATTTTTCAGAATATAAAAAAAACAAACAATTGACAGTCAGAAAAGAGTAAAAATCAAGATATGTTCCAAAATACACGTATATTGTTAATCTACCAAGAATTGTTAATATGAAATAGACGTAACATCAAAAATCTAACCAAGTACGTAGGAAGTTTTTAGAATAGATCATAAAACATCACAAATGAAATACACAATTTCACATAATTTTTTTAATATGTAGCCATTGCCAAAATTAATTAAAAATAAACTGTTAACTGACATTGACATTCATTCTGTATTGTCAAAATTAAAGTCTTTCTCGCTCTTTTCGAGTTTTGCACGACTTTTCTGATAATCCTATTGGGCCCGCGAATTTCATGGATTTGTATGTTACATCTCAGACTTATATGGCAGACTTATTGCTACGAGAGCAATCTCTTACAGCCAACCATAACACCACTCCAGCCCCATTCAACGAACGGCCGGGTATCGAACCCGGGTCCCTACGGTACCCCGCATCGTCAAAGGCCATATGCCCTTTGAACAATCCAACACACCACGGCGACGACCGTGAATATGTAAATTTCTAATTTTTAAATTATGAATCTGTGTAAATAAGTAAACTTTATACTCGTACTATGCTTTTTAAATCCTCTCTCATACACACATTACGCTACTTGTTTGACAGACATCTCATTTAAGTTTGAAAATTAATAGTTACTTACCAATTAAAAAATAATAACATCCTACAGCGAACCACGATACGGCATCGTTTGGATACTTGTCAACTAAATTATGGGCAAAGGCAAACAATGTGGGCGCCCTCTTCAGTTCAACAAGACATGCGACTCGTAAATCGGCACAGCTCCAGGGGTCCATGCGATCGAGGAGACGCAGGCAGGCGGCAAACTCGCAGCGGTGAAGCAGACGGCGTGCCCGGGCCGCTGCGTAATCCATGCTGTGTATTCGTATGCGTTGAAGGCCAACCTGTGTGTGTTGGCAAAGGTGTATCAGTGAGCTAGTTTTTTTTTTAGTACAAACTTGTTTTGATTATCGATCAAGGATGATTATGAAATGGATAAATAACCTAAGATATGCTGATGACACTACACTTCTTGCACAGACTGAAGAAGATATTGAAGACTTATTATCGTGGCTAGAAGTAACTTGAATTTGGCCTAACCATCAATAGAGATAACACAAAAATGATGATTGTGAACCGGGCTGAACAAAACAAAACAAACATTTATAATATTGCCAACTGTGACGTTGTTCAGAGTTACATATACCTAGGATTCAAAATATCCAACGCAGATGGCTGCGAGCAAGAAATCAAGAGAAGATGCGCTATTACAAGATCTGTGAGTGAAAAGCTCAATAAGATTTAGAAGGATAACCAATTATGAAATGTCTTGTCTTCGCAATCTTTCTCTATGAAGCTGAAACTTGGTTCATGCATTACAGGATCGCTAAAAAATTGATGCCTTGAAGATGTGGTGTTAAAGGAGTATGTTGAAGATCCCTTGGACCACTTTCCACACTAACAATCCTCAAGGTCAAGTAACAACTTTCATCGACTGTGCAACTGCGAATACTAAAATTCTTTGGCCACATATCCAGGAACGAGCATTCGTTCGAAAGACTGGTGGTGCAGGGCCACGTAGAGGGCAAGAGATCTAAAGGCCGATCACATGCTCAATGGACGGACCAAATTGAATCTCTGAAGCTTGATATTAAGGACTGCATGTCCATCTGTGAGCTACTGTCAAAACGAAATAAACTCGAGCCACTTTGGAAGACATTGATAACAATGAAACATGGTCACATACGACAATAATGTGTGAAAAAGATCATGGTCCAAGGCAGATGAAGCTGCACAAACAGTGGCAAAGACCTGATTGATGCCACATAAGGTAATGCTTTGTGTTTGGTGGAATTGAAAGGAACATATCATGAGCTGCTTATTGTTAGTAACTAATACGATTAAAGTATACAATTGAGTGACAATGCCAGACGACACACATTTTAAATCATTTGGCAAACTTTGATGCTTACACCATATAGTCCAGACCTTGCCCCATTCGAATTTGTTTCACTCGCTGCAGAACTCTTTTCATGGTGTAAAGCCGACATCAAAAGAGGCTTGTGAAAATCACTTGGTTCAGTTTTTCACCCAGAGATCCCAGAAGTTTTATTGTGAAGCATAATGGGTTTATAGGAAAAATAACAAAAGGTTATTGATCAAAATAGCACATATTTCAAGATTTCATTTTCACGGTTTAATAAAGTTCATTTAAAATATAAATTAATTAATCACGTGCAACTCAGTACATGTGATAGAAGTGAAACTTCTTTGGCGATTTAAACCTTGATTTGTACGAATATAGTCAGGGTAAAACATCAAAGAGAGTATATACTAATTGTAAATTCATAGATTATACTAAATTTGTGTAAGAAGGTTTTGATATTATACATTCAGAAAAATTAATAAAATGTCATTATAAACGATGTAAACATTTAATATCTTCATATAAATTTACGTAGACAAATGTCAATGATAAATATTACAACGTATGCGTGGTACCTCAGCTGTTCATATGTAGCGTTTGAGGCGTGCATTTACAATGCGCGCATGTGTGACATTATCTTATTCAATCGCTTTGTGTCATTGTGTATACGTCATTCTCTTTTGCTCCACTTCGATAACGTTTAAATATATAGCTCTCTTTCTTTCTATGTCATATCTTTCTTCTCTCTCATGTAACGAAATGTGCCAAAAGTGACGCAACCTTAAAATTTTACTCTCAATTCTACTTATCGATTATCTAATCGCCGCCTTATAAGTTTCACTTCAAAAAAATGTGTTTGATTTTCGGTGAAAAAACGCAATGAACTTTTTCTTAACCTAATATTAGCAGTAGTGTGTATA
Source organism: Druceiella hillmani (assembly GCA_039881145.1). Lineage (NCBI taxonomy): Eukaryota > Metazoa > Arthropoda > Insecta > Lepidoptera > Hepialidae > Druceiella > Druceiella hillmani. Next base: position 4,149,431 of record JAYKKI010000027.1, read on the forward strand.
TAGTTAAAAACTAGTATTCAATAAAAAATTACTAACCTCGCACGGTATCGTTTCCTCTGGTTTCTCTACAGCGGGTTCATTCTTTGGCACGTCTTCCTCTATATCAGGCCCATAACGATCTATCCTGGCTTTGTACATTTGCCTGAGTAAAGCTACTTCAGCTGGCGAACACTGACAATCCATGGGCAGACCATCTATAAGTTCCCTGTCTGAAATTAATATAAGTGATGTGCTTAGTGCAAAAACGGTAATATTTAATTAATTTATTTGTTTATTTATTCTATAAAATTATAAGACATTAGAATTACAAATTATTTTAATAATGAAAACAGAATTTAGTTTACAATAAAATACAACATACATTTCAAGTGGTTTATTCTCATTTAGGTATACAAATGGAAATCTGGTAACATTGTTAGTGGAATCATAATCGTCAAATGAATTGAGCAGCTGTATCAGACATTAATAAGAAACAGAGCAGTACTAAAAAAGTAACATGCAAGTTTTAAAATACATTATAAATTACTGAATAGGTATTTTTAGGATAAAAGAGAAAGAGACAGTGTAGTGAAGGAGAATCGAAATAGGAATAACTTCTCGCTGATCCTCCTCCACCTGACCCTGTCTGACGCGATGGCCCTCCACCGGTTGACTCCCATTACTTGGAGGTCTTTTCAATGTCATCTAGCCAACGTGTTGGTGGTCGTCCTTTTCCCCTAGTCCCCTCATTCTTCGAAAAAGTCACTTTTTTGGCAGGAAAAATATCAGCATATCTGTAAAGATCGCCACGCCATCCAATACATGAAGCTTTTATGGTTCTCACAATATCGGTTCCACCGTATTTGTCATATTTTCTGTAAATTTCATAGTTGTAAAGGTTCTCCACATGTTGTTCCCTTGAATAGGTCCAAATATCCTTCTCAAAATTTTTCTTTCGAAAATGAGTAGTTTTTTTCTTATTAAAGTTTTATGCCTAACTTAGTCTTCTATTAAGAAATAAACTTGTACTTGAATTGGTTTCTAAGGCCATAAAAACTTCTGTTAGCCATGAAAATTCTGTTGTTTATTCCCAATTTCAGATCATTGCAACATCAGATCAGATTTCCCAAATACTTAAATTGATTTACAGTCTCAAAAGTGTAATTTCGTATCTTCAGAGGAGATAGATCAGCAGTTTTATTTGTTAATATTAAAAATTTTGTTTTGTCTTCATTGATAATAAGTCCCATCTCCTTTACCGCACTATCAAGCGCTACAAAAGCGTTAATGACTGAGCGTTTTGATCTTCCTATGATATCAATACCATCAGCAAAAGCGAGAAGACACTCCTTTGCAGGACCGTGTCACTTGTGTTCAATCCAGAGTCTCTAATAACCTTTTCCAGAGCAATGTTGAATAGTAGACAAGAAAGGGTATTTCTCTGTCGAAGGCCTTTTTCAGTGAAACTCGGTTCTGAGAGACTTGACGAAATGTTTATTCTACATGGGACTCTAATCAGAGTCATTCTAGTGAGGCTGATAAGCTTCTTTGGGATGTTAAGCTCCAACATAGCTTCCAGCAGTTTTTCTCGGTTAACGCTGTCATAAGCAGCTTTAAAGTCAATAAATAGGTGGTAGGTGTCTGTCTACGTTGTATTCTTTAGTTTTCTCTTCTATTAGCATAGAACTACCAAAACCTGGGTGAAATTGTATTTATTTCTCAAATTGTATACTTTTATTTATACATACATAATATACGAAATATATATAAAGAAGAAAAAAATATTACATCTGACGAGTGAAAATATTCCAAAAATAATTATAAACCTTATTGTTTCCGTGGTGCATTTTATGTGAGCTTTTTTTTTTTCTTCTTTGGTTGGAAACATATTTTTTTGTTAGTTTAGCACAAAATTCATAATGTACCGAATCTAGAAAAAACTATTTCCCATTGCGAATATGTAATACTATTATTATAATTACTTCGGAAATGAATACTACCGTGTATTTGGATACATATACGTATACTCGAGTTCAGCACATGAAAATCAAATGAATTGTTAGATATTTAAAAAAACAAAATAAATAACCACAATCTACAATAAATACAGATTATTTTGATATATAATAATATATATGTTCTATAAACATACCATGCTAATTGTTTCATTTCCGACAACTTTTACAAACAAAAGTTGACTGATATCAAATATTTATTTTGTCACTTCACCCAAACAATACCAGTACCAAGCTAATTAATACCCTTCAATATTTATTCAGTATCGTATAACAGAGATTACAAGTCTATTTCATTCATATTTACTGCTTAAAGTCATTCAAATTTCGACGTGCGCCATTCATTCCTTGCCCGATATTGGGCACATGGTTCATTTGTGCAAAATTTGTACTTTGGCCGATATCAGGTGCTCGGACCAATTACTGTTTAATATATAAAATGATATTCCCAAATAGCATTGAAATGTATATAACTTCACTACAAAACATATCACAAAATGAATTATAAAATAAAACATAGAAGCAAAAGAAAGACTGTAATACCTTGCTGCAGCGTAAAGGCATGATGTTCCAGCAGTAAATCGAGAGCCTCATAACAACATACATCAGTCTGTAGAGCCCGCGTTAACATTTTCACAGCTGCACCCCTTCGCTCCAGTGCAGATAAGGCTTTGCCCTTCGCCAAATATACTGCTGCCAATGCACGCTGTAAAGTGGAATTCAACTGTTTAAAATTTTTTTGGTACCATCAATTATGATAATTAGGTAATATTTTACATATTTACTATGGGTGTATATTGCTATGGGTGTTAACAACATTAAAAGCACCGATTTCATAACATAAATATATATTATTATGGGCGTTAACAACATTAAAAGCACCGATTTCATAACATAAGAAAAAAATTAAAAGAAATTTTAAAGTAGTTTCAAGCCAGGTCCAATTCAATAAAAAAATTGCATCGCAGTAGTATTTGCTGAAAACTTTCATTTATACAAAGGAGATTTGTCAACAAAGTATAGTATGAAAAATGGCCCCACTAAATGCAAAAACCATTTCATAAATTTTATTGTTTCTTTTTTTTTTACAAAAGCTATATCCATAAAAGAAAATTAAAATTTGCCTGCATGGTCCATCACCACTTCAAAAGTAACTAATGGCAAAGTTACCAATTTTGATAGAAATGTGCCATTTTTTTTTATCTATTAGTTACCACTATACATATGGTGCAAAGCACAATACAAAGTATAAATTAGGCATTGTTTTTTTTATTCTATTGATTTGTAATAGGTTAAACCTTATTACATTAAAAAATCACGCTGTTATTCGCGCTTATAGCGTAATTGAAACTTTAGTTACGTTGAAAGTACGTAAAACAAAAATGTTTCATTCTCCAGTTGATATTTTTATGTTGGAATTACTTTAAGCTGGGTAATGTCATTTGTTTACGCTCTTCACAAATTTAAATTTTAAGACCGTTATTGTTTATCGTGCTACTCGCTAAGTAATCTCTATAGACCAATTATTGATTGGAATTCGCCTTCTCTAGATAGTGGCCTCTCCTTCATGCCCTTACCCTTCCCTGGTATTAAAAGTGTTAAGGTAAGCAACTGTGACAACAATAAAATATTAACTATTGAGTATATATATGATATCTTAGAAAATTTTAATCACAGTGGTTACTGGACCACTGTGGAATGATTATTAATCATACTATAGTTCTCATAATTATTAATAATATTGTCTTACTATAATAACGAATTTTAATGTAAAATTCCAATAAACAATAAATTATAGAAGTAATAAAGTAAGTTCTGTTTATCTAAATCCATCTTCTTAATTTAGAGTAATGAAAAAAATTACAACGTAATAACATAAATATTATAGTAAATAACACCCTGAATTCAGAACAAGTGCTATAAAAGAATAAACAACTTAAAAAAATTTTCCAACATGACTTGAGCACCACGTACAGCGTGAGTCGTAAAATAAAATTGAAATTTTTCACAAAAATATTTGTGAAATGATCCATTCAACACAAAATGCAAATTTTTATTTGCCCGAACGTGGCTTTACAATGAATTATTTACATTAGCATTCTTTGTCACACAATCATTCATAAATGAACAAAAATTATGTTTTTATTTAAATTTATTTTAACACCAAAAATTATGTTTTTATTTGAACATATTTTATTATCTTTCATCTTCTTATATAAGAGCTAGAAGCGTAAAGCGACCAAATCAATGAATAACCAAACCAAACATTTAATTATTTTGAAAAAAATACAATCCAAACTACGTCCTGTCGAATTTAAATGAATTATAAACATCCATGTCCCAACAGCTATCCTGTAAAATGAAAAAATACCTACATTCATATAAATAAAAAAATACCTACATTCCACGGTATAGAACTATCCAATGTATGATCCAAATTAACGGCCGAAAAATCATTCATGATCTGAAGAGCTGTTTGATACTCCTTAGCTTCTAGGAGAGCCGTCACTGCAATATGCTGACACAGCAAATGTGTCTTGTGGAGATTGCGTGATGTGACAGCGTGTACTGCTCTATGCCACTGTCCCTTCTGCACCATACATTTGGCTATTAACCACACATCGTTTCCACCTTGTCCTTTGTTTAATGCTAATACATTGTCTGCCCAAAATAAGGCTCCTGTCCATAAGCCCTGAAATGAAGTAACATTAATAAATTCAATTTAAAAAAAATTAAGATTAAAATTAAGATTGCATTGGAATTTAAACAGCTTGATCTCATTAATATAATTTTTCTTCATATTCTTTATGATTATCTAGACATATAGAGGTTCGAAATTCATATATTAAAGACGGGATTTATTGAATAAAAATGTTCTTTTTTTTTCCAAAAATTAGTAGCATTTTATGTAGAAAATATATTCCTAAAGTGCCAAATCAAAATTCTAAGAGCAAAAGCTATTTCCATAAACTACTTCTTAAGTGCATATATATATATATATATATATATATATATATGTATATGTATATATATATATATATATATATATATATATATATATATATATATGTATATGTATATATATATATATATATATATATATATATATATATATATGTATATGTATTTGTATATATATATATATATATATATGTATATGTATTTGTATATATATATATATATATATATATATATATAAGATTACCAAGAAAGACAAAAAGCACTTTACGTAGAAACTTAAAATTTGGCACATAAGAAACCATATCCGCACATATCCCAATACATAATATTCAAAAACATTTATGCTGAATTTTCAGCGGGACAAAGTATATATATGGAAAAATATTTTTATATTTTTTAAATTTCATGTATAGTGTAGGGTATCGTTTGAAAGGACTAGATTTTGAAAGGCTCCCCCTTATTTGTGAAATTAGTAAACTTACGATGAAGAAAAAAACTTATTACGTACTTACATAACTTGTATTACAAGGGTTCTGCACACACGTAGGTGTGTAGAAACACTTAAGCGTACATAGTATTTCTACTAAACTTTTCACAAACATTAATATTATTCCTCATGATGTAAATACATTGCCTAGTATAGTCAGTCACAAACATAATAGTCACAAAGAACAATACATAATAGTCACAAATAAAAAATGAGTCATGTCGGTTAATTATTTTGGAAATGGCGGCCATTCAACAATTTTCAAAACTACTATGAACACTATTATTAAAACTTAATAACTTTTGAATGGAAAAATATAGAACGGGAGTTGAAGGGAAAGGTGTAGGGGGAGCGAAGTGGAAAGTGAAGTGGAAGGCGAAGCAGAAGGTGAAGGGGAAGACGAAGCGGAAGACGAAGGCTAACGCAAAGATTAACGTGAAGGAGAATGCGAAGCCGTAATTGAGGCCGAAGGCAAAGGCGAAATGAGTGTAAATCGAATACATTGGGACAAATAATTTCATGTTCCTCTAGGAAACTCAAAATACACCGAGCAACGCTCGGTCACTCGGTACTATATATATATATATCTACATATCTATATGTATATGTATATATATATGTATATATATATATATATATATATATATATATATATATATCTCTTACCTACTTAACTACATTATGTATTATAAAATATTTAATGCTTTATGAGGTCCATATGAGTCACAGCTTATGATAAATATAATAATTTCACTTCCAACGAGTCCTTAGTAAAGAATTTCTCTTAGAAATTCTTACTCTTTATCTTAAGTAAGAATTTCTACAAAATTAACGCCAAATATATTCAATAAATTTTTCGACTTAATTGCCAAGCTTTGTGACACCAAACACTGTTTGATAGCGAATTGACAACGGTTTCCTCATAGTAAAAACATTTTCCCAATCGATTTCCACTAATTTAAAAGTGAGCGGCATATAAAATACGAATACTACCTACTTATTTTAGGTTTTCTTCCAACTAAACAAAAAATTGAGAAACTGGTACTTTTTCTAAAATAAATTTATACCTAAATACTTTTTACGGCACGAAAAGAAATACAACAAAAAATAACTTTTTTTTAGTGCACCCAAACGCCTCGATTTATTCTAAAATATAGGCATAACATCAACCTTAAGATAAAAATGAAAAAAACGTGCGACAAATGTTAAAATAATTTACCAAATCTGAATATTGGCGGACGAATGCTCGTAAACTCTCTATTTTAATGGTATCATCAGAAGACCTTTGTTGCGAATCGGTAGTTTTAGACATTTTCAAATCACAATTACTCCCTTACAAACTAATTAATGAAGAATAAAGACTAGAAATGATTGCAAAACTGACGACGATACAAAAACTTCAAATCATTTGGACTATTCCGCTGATCGTATACTGAACTACTATTCAAATGAAAATTTCTGTTTCCGATCTGTCAAATTAGCGTCAATTCTGACATTGCTATTCTTTAGATCCATGATTACTAACGCAATTAATTTTTTTTTTGATGCACATTTAATTCTTAAAAAGATTGCTTATCTAATTGCTTACTTGTTATTAATGAGTTATGAAAATTCGGCATGACTTAGAACTTAACTAAGCAAAATTAATGTGCAAACTATGAAAAATTTAAAATAGAAATAAATTCAAAAAAATAATCTCTATTATAACAGTACGCTGGACTGGCTACACCATATAAAATGACAGCTACTGTTTGTGCTTATTTGAAGCGTCATCCAAAATTTTCTTTAGTATCCAAATATCATGTCGCAATTCTGTTTATCGATATACGATAACATCAGATTATCTTATATCGACACTTTCAATATTTTTTATTATTTTGTTGATCTTAGAAGAATAAATGAAATTTTAAAAAATACTTTCTTACAATATTTTATTTGTATTAAAAGAAATATGGCAATTTCTTCTCGGGTCACTATCCTACAGTGAAATAAAAATATTAAAAGAAATAGAATAACCTTCGCTGAGACAGAAGAGTTCTATGAATTTAAACCCTTCTTTTAAGTGATACAGGTGGTAATATAAGCGAGACATCTAAACAATGTATCAGATATATTGCAGAATATATTATTCGGGCGAATCGAAATAAAATTAAATGTGACGATTGTTGAGTTGCATATGAATCATTACCATAAGATTTATTTTCGAACCCTAGAAATTATATAGCACGCAGAAACAGAGATGTGGTTTAACTATGCATTCTGCAATTTTATTAAGTCATTATTTTGTCTACCTTGTAAGAATAATGAAGGTAAATCCCCAGTGAAATGAATCTTTTCTGCGGTATTAACTGTGAAAGTACTTAAGGTTCTTATATAAAACATTGTTTTCGTTAATATTATAGTTCTTATTGAAACCAGCATTCTTTACTATTAAACGTTATTTAATCTTTCAATTTGACGCAACTAGCTTCATTCTACGATACTGCGATAAAAACGAGAAAAAAAGTTTTTTTATCGCAGCATCGTAGAATGAAGCTGGTTGCGTTGGGAGCCAACAGTCCTCCATGCCCTCGTCATCTTCAAATCGTTGCCTTCCTAGAGATTCTTTAAGGGGTCCAAACAAATGGAAATAGCGATAGGTCCGGGCTGTAAAAAAGATGATCAAGTTGAGTCCAGTGCATTTCCTATAGTTTGGAGAGTTTGAAGACGGTTAGAGCTGCAATATGGGGCCTAGTATTGTTGTAAAGGAGGATGACCTCTCGAATCGGTTGGTTTCGTTTTTTTGCGGCGATATGCTTCCTTCGCCTCGTTCAACAGCTTGGCAGTAGTAGGAAGCATTGATTACACGTCGTCTATGTAAAAATATGAGAAAAATATCTCGCCGATTTCTTGGCTTTCATTGGGGTTGCCTCCCATTTCCTTTACCACTCCTTACTGGGTTATTTGGATTGGTGAGTGTAGTTGTGGAACAACGTTTCGTTGCAGGTGACTATCCGACTCAAAAACGCACCACCTTCCTTCGTAAACCTTGCTGAAAGCCTCTAACATACCCCGAAACGTCTCAGATTCTAATTTTCGGTCAGAAGGCCATGGATTCATCTGGCACACACTTTACGGAACTGCAGGTCGATTGTGATGATAGCTTGACAGCTCCTATAACTTATTCTACAATTTCTGATACTCTCACCCGTCGGTCGTCTTTAAGAATGTTTCGAACCGCACGAATGTTTTCATCTGTAATGCTGGTCCGAGGGCGGCGACCGTATTGCCGTTCTCATATTTTCTTAAGTTATATATATCAAGCAAACATACGTGTCCTTGACACAGTTTGAGCACCGGATTGTGCAGTCAATCTCTGGAAATTTTCCGTCGCTTGAACTTTTTAGCTTAAATTTTTTTTAATTATACGTTGCGCAGTGGACGTTTGTATCTATTGTTCCGACACCATTTCTGACGAAGTTATTAGAAGCGTGAAACGGCCGGATCTCCCCACTCCTAATGGTCCCACCAAATCATATTAGAAGTTCAGTTTCATTCAAATCATATTAGAAGTCCGGTCCTATAAATTGTAGATGCTCAGGAACAAAAATCCCGTTTACATTTTATTCACCCTTTATATATATATATATATATATATATATATATATATATATATATATATATACACATACATACATACACACACATATATATATATATATATATATATATATATATATATATATACAAACGTACATACACACACACACACACACACATACTTACATCTTTAGTATATTATCTATACTTACATCGTTACCTCTTTATTTCGATGCATGAAAAAGTTGAAATCATAATACATAATACGGTCATGTCTCCTAAGGGTTTTACCACATCAGATTCCGTTACAAAACATAGTCAAATTAAGTTCTAAACTAAATAAACAACATGAAATTTGTCACGTCAGTTCATATCCGATGATCGACTACCTGACAATTTCAAACACAGACCATTTATCCAAAGTTCTGTGACTTTAAACGATGATACAACCAAAAGTACATTTTACAAAGTCATCTCTCTGTCATATTCATAAGTATTATGCTTATACATTTGGGAGAAACAAAGGCTGTTTTGATATTTAACGTCGGGATCAGATGTGTCCTGCATCACAGATTAAGGATGTTTTGCATTAGTTCAAAGATGCTATACAAGGGCAATGCGGACGTTGTTGCGGCTTTACTAGGGATACTAGAGAGTGAGTATACTCTATTCTGTGAGGGATACATAATAAAAGAAATATTTTAAGTAGACTATGAAATCTAAGAAAAATATAATTATAATATAAGTATTATAATCGTATTCATGAAAAAGTAGTAATTGTAAAACAAAGTATTCTAATAAATGTTATTTAGTTTAAGAACTAAGGAAATTTATTAAAAAAACTTCCTGCAAGTTTGTTTCATTAATTTCAATGTGTATAAATTATTATTTTGACAGAATCAATGTTATAGTATAAGTTTTTGAATATGGAAGTTGTTTATGGCTTCGTTTAATTTGTGTTTTCTTTTTTTTAAATATATAAACGTTCAATACACACTTTAAATTATTTTTTTTGTAAATTTGTGTGTTATTTTATGATATACCATATTAACTAAGTTTTACAAAAAATTGCATAAATAATAAAATACGCAATATTTATTATAATGTTGGTATTGATAACTTTTATCTATGGCATAACAGGCACAAACGTCATGCGTCACAGTGTACAAAAATAAGAAAATATTGGACGGGGTCGTGCCAACTGCCGTATATAACTGTGATCGAAAAAATTGTTAAATAAATTTCAAATAGAACATTTTGTAAAATATTTTACCAGACTCAAATCCTATTGAGTCTCCGTATTATATACCATAAGTTAAATTATAACCCACAAACACGTGTCCCCACGGGAGCAGCATGCCAAACAAGTAAGCTTTATGTCTAAAAAGATGAATAAAAAATAATATGACAGAAAAGAGGATGTGTAAGTTTTATAACCTAAATTTTCCGCAACGCAGCTTAAGGGATCAAGGGGATGGTTCAGACAGCGGTAGTGATAACGAAGAATTAAACGATATAACTCCAGAACAGTTGGCCCCCATAGAAGTGCCCCCAAATGAACATAAACTCCAATATAATTATTGGCTTTGGTTCATGAAGAGACCACCCCGGGGTAATTCCTCACAAGGATATGGAAAGGTGAGGTTTTCACTAAATTTGTTGATATGAAAGACTCGTTTGAAACTGTATACTTTAAGAGGTTAACTTCGACAAATTTGAATACATTGGTTTCTCAACATTTCGTTTTATGCGTATCTAATATTTTTCGTGATAATTTTTGCTCTAACTTATCTGGTTTCCAGTTTCATAGTGTACGCATGAAAGGTTATTTCAATGTAGGTCAAGTATCATATCAGCTGTACTATTTCATTTTGTCGTATTTTATTTACTTGAATGTTAATTTTGTCGACATTTGTGACATGTAATATTCAACATGTAGGTAGGTTTGCATTTTAGTTTATAGCTATCATTCCAGTTACCTATTAGTTTATTTGATTTTGACCTAAAATTCCCATTTTTCTATACAGCAAAATTTATTTTCTTAATACTAATAATTTGACATTTGTGATTGTTTTTTCCCTTTTTTATTCCTTTTTCAAAAATGGCTTTCTATTGTAATTAATATAATAATGTCCAGGAGTGGTTCTTTCCTATGTTTCCTATAAACAATTTTTTTAATTTCCCCATCATGTATGAATCATGTATATTAATGAACATCATTGATTTTTTTTTCCCATAAGGTAAAATGAAGTTATTTTTTGTTTTAAATTTTTGCCTGTTTTTTGTTATTCACTTGCCAAAATTGACATAATTCAGTTGGAAAAAATGTTTTTGCATGATTACATTGTTTTCATTTACTAAAAGCATGTTTTGGCTAAGTTATTTATAATAATTTTTAATTTCGGCATAAGTTATTTAATTTCTCAGGTAAGGTGTCGTTTTTGTATATGCTGATACCAAGTTATCGACTTCTTTTTTTAACTCAAATTTTGATAGTTTTTAGGGTCCCGAAGTGAAATAACACACTCCTATAATTTCCTTATTTCTGTCCGTCTGTCATTATACACGTCTTTCTAAACTAAATGTATCATTTTTTGTGAGCAAATGCCCCTTGTTTATAAGTTCTTCGGTTTTAATTTATCTAAGGCATCAGTTTATTCTGTCTTAGAGGGACATAGATAGGATTTCTAGAAATCTATACATTAATTTTTTTAATGAGACACGTTTAGCTATTTGTCGGTATAAAATATATTTATAATTTTTTAAATTATGATATAATAATATCTCTGCAAACCTATAGAATCAAGTGATATCCTAATCACACATTGTCTATATTTATAGTTGTTATTTCTCTCATTATATCTAGAGTTATTTTTACCTATGTAATAAGTCTCGAGTAAGTGTAGTAAGTGTTTCTCTTATTTTTCATATAACAATAACTTATTAATGATGAATTTAGAAAATGTGAAAAAAGTCTAGATACTAACAATCCATTAGGACACGCAATTAAAATTATTTTAGTTAACTTTCATCAACAACTTTAAGAGATATAGGTCGTTTGCGTATTCCCATATGCAATTATTTGTTTTTATTCTAAATCTTGAGAAATTTCTTCATGTGTCGTTTATGAATCAATGTCCTAGGGGTGGGGCGTATATATTGTAATCTATACGAGTATCAAGAATTTATGTGGAACGGACATACTAGCCTGTAAATAAAATAAACTACCTACTAAAATACCTGTTACAAAATATCCAACTTTTTGTCTCTCTTTGGTTGAATCAGAGAGTATAAGAAACAAAGCGAGAACAGATGTACACAGGCTATCCCACTCATTGTGTAAATCTCTTCTTAGGAAAGAATGAAAAAAAACTTTATATATAATAGGCTTATATTCGTAACATATCATACTCTTGGACAAACTGGTATCTCATATACTTGTACTTTGTACTTGCTTCTTACCAAGTATTCTTTAGCCTGTCTAAACTCCATTGCGTACCGATATTTGGTGCGCACATGTTCATTCATAGTCTCTGAAGCCCTGTAGCAAAGTGTTTTATAGCAATAGAACAATGACCATTAGATTTTATTTTTGTAACTTTTTGTTTAGTCTCAATTAAATAAGTGAAAGACCAAAATATGAAAATCCTGGTACATAACAAGCAAAAAAATATTGTATATTTTGTGACAAGTGTTTACATTGTGTACTTCCAACCAAATACCCGATACATAAGTATGCGTGCCGCATATGATCAAGTATTTTGTAACAGGTATACATACCTATTATTTTTACACGCTCGTAATGTGATCCCCTAGCATGGAAAAATACTGACATGGCACATCTCTACAATGTAAGGTGGTTAATTTCGTTTATTGTTAATAATTAATTTTATCTGTAACAAATTGACAGGACACCAATAAAATAGTAAGCTTTACAAGTAAGGTTTGAAATCAGCTATTAAAATATATAATGATAATACAGTTTAGAGTGAAATTTACTAGTTAAAAATACTGCTAACGCATCTGTTGGTAAAATACTAAATTACTTACCGAAATTACAATTGCAAGGTATCAGAGGTACAAAATAGTTAATATCAAATTAAATTAAGCAACAGACATATAATGTAATTAAATAAAAAAATACAAGTTATATTTTAGGGTTACGGAGGTAATTAGGGATGAGGTATAAAGAGATATTGACCAGTAGATTAATTTAGTTACTGCATTTTCAGACGGCTTTTGAAGATATATACTGAGGGTGTACACCATCTAGTAGTTAATTCTCCATTAAATGCAGTTTTTTGAATCATGCTGTAGGATTAGGAACATAATACAAGGCCACGAACTGAAAGTTGTCGTAATTTGGATTGAAGAAATGAAGTGGTGAGGGGTTCATTGAGGATATTACAGAAAATTGATAAATTATGTACATTTCACTGATTGCGAATCTCTAATTTGATTGTGATTGATGTTTAGATTAGAGTTGTCATCTTTCATCAGAGCAAATGGAGAACTTTTTCAGTAGCTTATAAAAATATACTTTTTGGGAAAATTAGAAGAGCGTTACCCAGTTTCAAGTAGTTTTTTTTAGTTTCGAATTATTTATTATTTTCTATTTATAAAAATAACTTATTAATGTTTCAAGTTGGCAATGTTAATTGAATTTAAATTTCGTTTTTAAGTTTAGAAATTGTAATTGGTTAAGCCAATTGGCTATATCAAAATTAAGTAAATTTTTGCTTTATATAAAACTCTTATGAAGGGAAAATAAAGTTTGTTATCTGAAAAGCAAATTTATTTTCCAATTATAAAATTGTTCTCTGTGCGATAAATCGCAATGCAAATAATTTGTATTATTTGTGATGCTGTCATTGTATTTAAAACTTTGCATAATTTTGCATTTATAACGTTCTAAATACAAAATTCTATGACAGCAACACAAATAATCCAAATTCATTAGATTATTTGATATACAATAGTGATCTTATTACTCTTTTAGTTATTTTAATGTTCAAGAAGATATGCAAAATATCACTTGAAAAAAATTCTATTATCGTTTGAATCTTTGATCCGTTAAAGAAAAGAATATTTTGTAAGATTATTTAAAAATCTCCTCTTAAAATACTAAAACAATCCTTTATGGATTTAAAAGTATATTATTCTTGCAAGGTAATAGAAAAATTTTTAAAAATTGTCCTTGCAAGGTAAGTGCTTTTTAGTTCATGCCATTCCCGTTAATACTGCCAATATACTTTTTAAATTCTCTCTGTCTGCCTACCAAAGATATAGGCGTTTTTACATGCCTATAAGTTTTTACAATAATGTTCTCCGTATTTCTTATTTACATCTTTTTTGTACCAATGATAATCATACTCGTTTATTTATATACTGATCTATCAGGATATTCATCACTTTCTGTAGCTTCTTTATAGCAAATCAGGGAACACCGGATAACCATACCGACAAAACCAAAACAAAAATGCAAATTTTGACACGTGAGTGTAGCAGCTAGGAGAGTTTGCGTTTCAAAATTCGTCAATGTACTGGTTTGTGTTTACGTTTATGTTGTATCGCAAATGCGTTTTGCTCATTTTAGTGTGTGTTTAGGTTAATATTAAAAATTGTACGACCATTTAAACAACGATGAAAATGTGGTATAACTGAGCGAAATATAGTACGGTATTATATAACATAGTGCGAGTGGAAACTCTAGTTCAGCTATACCATTAGATCTTTTAGCTTGATGGTGGATTTAATGCCAGACACTTCATATTCAGAATGCTTTGGATCATTAATTGTGTTTTAATATTATTAGTGGCCCATACTCAGAATGCTATGGCTTATTAATTGTGTTTTTATTATTATTAGTGACCCATATTCAAAATGCTTTGGTTCATCTATTGCGTTTTTATTATTGTTAGTGACCCATATTCAGAATGCTTTGGCTCATTAATTGTCTTTTTATTATTATTAGTGACCCATATTCAGAATGCTTTGGCTTATTAATTGTCTTTTTATTATTATTAGTGACCCATATTCAGAATGCTTTGGCTTATTAATTGTCTTTTTATTATTATTAGTAACCCAAATTGTCCTGAATATATTACAGTAGGCACTTATTCAGATCCAGAAATATCCGTTGTTATTTTATGAAAGTGATGTGTTCTCTGTTTAAATTTTCATTTAGGTAATTAAATGGTATATATGCAGTTTAATATTAAAACAATTAACTTGTTTATTTTATGTTTACATATGTGTTGTGCTTTTTATGTGTACTAGGGTTCCCCCAGAATAGTCGAAATTAATTACACTCATCAATAGCTACCAAACAAACGAAAAATAAATCAGTTGACAAACTTTTGCCTTCGCCTATTTACATAATGATATTAAATTTACGATAATAATTCCCAAATCATTCAAATCACATCAATACAAGAAAATTCAATCAATATACATTTATTGTTAAATAAAATGGAAGAGGAGGCGGCGGCGGGTGTAATGCAATGAGCGACCACATGTAGATATATCTATATATACAAATTTATTGTCTGCTGTGTGTATGCTTGCTATTTCCTCTTCAACAGATGGACCGATTTAGATGAAATTTGGCATGAATGTAACCGATGATTCAAGTAAGGACACTATGCACACGGCTTTATGGGGGTTTTACTTTATTCATTGTTTTTATAAGTAGACCTTTTGAAAACTGCATCCTTATTCAAGCAGGAACCGATACATTAAATCTATATAATTTGCTATTTCCTCGCAAAAGCAAATAGAATTACTAATGGGTAGAATTATAAAGACAGTATATAAGTATCATCAGCTGTGAAATCAAACATTTTTACCAGTTGTGTAAATGTTATCGTTGTCACCGTGGTGTGTTGGGTTGATCACAAGGCACACAGCCTTTGACTGCGAGGAGCACCACGGGGACGCAGGTTCGATCGCACTGGCCGCTCATCGAGTGGTGCTGGACTGGTCTTCTGATTAGCTGTAAGAGATTGCTCTTGTGACAATAAGTCTGCCATAGTATCAATTAGATACATTAAAGTGCAGAAATAAATAAATAATATATCCACAATTAATTAGAGAAATAATACTACATCACGTAGTTTCATTTAATTGTGAATAATTAATTTCTACAATATTAACGTCAAATATATTCAACAAATATATATATGTTATTATAAATTTATAAGTTGTCCGCAGATATCTCTTGAAGTCTGAAAATCATCAGATATTTTAATGAATTTTCATACAAATCATTAATGCAACTTTTTAAAGTCATATAATTACGTTTCCATCAATAGTTTGTTGTTTATTTTGATACTTTATCGTAATTACATTTTGTTATAACGGTTGTTGGTATTTTGTATTTGTTTTTGACTTACTTGTTTTAGAAGAGCTATTATTTACTTCCAATTTGAAGATTACTGAGGCCCATATCTAGATTGTACTTTTCAATACATCTCTATATTATTTTATACGGTTATCTTCGGGCATTTCCTTTAATGATTTGTACAATCAGATGTTTTCCTGCGTAGAAGTTTGAAGACATCTATATTTAAAAAAAAAACTTCATGTGTTTAGCTCAGATATATAGCTGATATTATTGTCGTGTTTGCCCACAGCTTATTGTCAAGACATTAACCGTTTTAGTGCCATGGTTTTTTACTCATATATACTTAAAAATGCCAAAGAAATCTTTTGTTTTTGATGACATTTACCCTTGTCAAAATGTAAAATTATAACAAAAACTGAAATCAAGGTCATCGTTTCGTATTTTCGCAGTCCGGTACATCCTCCGTATCAGCAAAATAATTGTTATCGTCACTATTATCACTATCACTCAAAATTTGCATTATGTTAAATTGTGAGCCCACCACAATGTCACTTCCACTATCACTTTCTTCACAACTTGAAAAATAATCATTTTCACTCGAATTATTTTCGTATTCCGACATTATGGGTTAAAATTTTTCTTTTCCTGGATCCTTTTTATATAGTAACTACTAATAATGTTATAATTTGAACTTTATGTAACACATACCACCACCACCTCCACTACCGCATGCTAAACAGCAATTGATTTCGCGAGCGCCATCGCGCTCATGGCAAATTTAGTTGGTACACGCACGAGCGCGATGGCGCTCGTCGGCACTCAAACGGTTAACAATCTATCTTTACAGAGACGTGCTTATTTTCAAAGCATGTTGCATCATTGAAAGAATGTGCCACTTTTAGTATATACTACAGATTTAACAGTATATTCTCACCTGTCTAATCGTTGTTACTGAATAGCTTTTCTCTATTCTCTTCATCACTTTTATGTGACATTAGTACATTAGATATATAGAGAAGTGTAAAAATATTCGTCAAAGTAAATGCCACAATTATTTAAATTGCGATTGGCTCTGTAAGTGATGTAATTTCAGTACCCTTTGTTTCTGCTATTTATACTACAGATTTAATAGTATATTCTCTCCTGTCCAATTGTTGTTACTGGATAGATCTCTTTGTATCACTTTTATGTGACATTAGTACATTAGATATATAGAGAAGCGTAACATTATTTGTCGAAGTAAATACCAGAATTATTTAAAGCGCGATTGGCTCTGTAAGTGATGTATTTCAGAACCCTTTGTTTCTGCTATTTATACTACAGATTTAATAGTATATTCTATCCTGTCCAATTGTTGTTACTGGATAGATCACTTTGTATCACTTTTATGTGACATTAGTACATTAGATATATAGAGAAGCGTAACATTATTTGTCGAAGTAAATACCAGAATTATTTAAAGCGCGATTGGCTCTGTAAGTGATGTATTTCAGAACCCTTTGTTTCTGCTATTTATACTACAGATTTAATAGTATATTCTCTCCTGTCCAATTGTTGTTACTGGATAGATCTCTTTGTATCACTTTTATGTGACATTAGTACATTAGATATATAGAGAAGTGTAAAAGTATTCGTCAAAGTAAATGCCACAATTATTTAAATTGCGATTGGCTCTGTAAGTGATGTATTTCAGAACCCTTTGTTTCTGCTATTTATACTACAGATTTAATAGTATATTCTCTCCTGTCCAATTGTTGTTACTGGATAGATCTCTTTGTATCACTTTTATGTGACATTAGTACATTAGATATATAGAGAAGTGTAACATTATTTGTCGAAGTAAATGCCACAATTATTTAAAGCGCGATTGGCTCTGTAAGTGATGTATTTCAGAACCCTTTGTTTCTGCTATTTAGCTACATACAGGCAGATTGCAGCTGGAAATTTTTGTATTATTTCTGTTAAAAAGGCAATTAAATGGTAATTGGATGAGTGTACCGAGGGCAACACGGATATCAATTTCATTTCCTGGTAGATTTTAAAAATTTTTATTTTTAGAATATCTGCGATGCACTAACACTATATGAATATAATTTGGTGCTAAATTCTCTAAGTTATATGTTTTAAAAGAGAGTCCGATAAGTAAGTTTTACAATAGCTTTAGTATGAGAGATTCAGCATGACCGTGTACGAATCTAATAGAAATCCTATGTATTAGTGAACTAACAATGATAACAAATGCGTATTAGCAGTTTTTGCCTTGTATGCAATTTTTGTCTTGTACAAACAGGAAAATTTTAATATGGTTTGTGGTATATCACAGGTCAGTTTATTGATTTTTGATGTCATGTGTTGTGTAAGCAATCGACAAAACTGGTTTGTGTAATTTTTACAAACTGGTTTAGAAATGTGTAATTTTTGTAGCTATATATAGCTGCATTGAGCAAATTTAGGAACAAAATCCTTGACCCCAATATTTGTATGAAGGTGATTTATAAACACCTACACAGAGTTAATTTTTGGTTAGCATCTCTGTATGTTTTAATTTCAATTATTCGTTGGTGGTTACTTTGGTGAAATTGGTGTAACGCTACAAATATTTTATAAAAAATTTATTATTTTTGTTAACTACTAATTTGCATAAAATTTACATTGTTCCATGTTTAATTATGTGCAAGCGAAAAGTACTCCTCAGGGATAATTTATTAAAGAAAAGTACATAAAATGCTTCTTACCGGCTAATTTAGTCTCAAAGTCGACACAAGTCGAACGCACGCAGTAAATTCTGTGTAATTTACTGCTGTTGTGGAATTGGCTATTTAATAATTCAGTTGTGAAAAAGTAATGATTATTTTATAGAAAGAATTAAAGTAATGATTATTTATAGAAAGATTATTTTAAGAATTTGTAAGAATGTTTTTGGAACAAATGAATAGAGATATTTTTAGAAAGTCAGTATCAGAAGTACATGATGTGTATATATAAAGTTTGTGATTTTCATATATAGCACCCGGTATAAAGTTTTATGAGGAATAAAATCAGAAGTTCAGAGCTTTAAAAAAAGTGTAACTGT
Source organism: Druceiella hillmani (assembly GCA_039881145.1). NCBI lineage: Eukaryota > Metazoa > Arthropoda > Insecta > Lepidoptera > Hepialidae > Druceiella > Druceiella hillmani. Next base: position 4,168,870 of record JAYKKI010000027.1, read on the forward strand.
TAGGTTCTGATCGTATGCAGATCAGTACGAAGTTCAAAGCATTAAAAAGTGTAACCGCTAGGTGGCCTCTCCGTTCAACATTTCTGTGCATCTTTAAAGTGAGATATCAATATGTTTATTTGGATGGCGTAATCGCAATGACGGAGTGTGACACACATATTGGTGTTTTCTTATGGCTGAATCGCGCACAGTTTGCTATCGTTTACTTATATCAAGATGTAATCATTAAATGTCATTATGTGTGAATATTTGGTGACTTCTATCTCGACAAAATTAAAGAGTCTTTTAATTTTAACTTCTTAGTCTGACATTACTAAATATTTTTTATTTCGCTGTATAAACTTGATCTTGTTCATTTGTGTTTTACTTTAAAATAATTATATTGTCACCATTTTTTTGTTAAAGAATTTTCCATTTACATTAAATGATATTTATTTTTATATACAGTTTTACCTATTTTATACATTCCATGACAATCGTACTTGAGGCGTAAACTCCAGTGCGCGTTGAAGCTGATACGCACAAGTTTTTTCTTGTCTTTTTCCTGGTATCATTCTCCGTGATTTCAATGGATAATTTTTGACATACTATTTTGCTATCTGGGTTTATCCTAGCCGGTATAGATGACATCGTATAAACTTGTCTCAGTTCTGAAGATTATCAACAGTCGACCCGTGATAGGAACAACATATGAGAAAACATCCTTCTCCCACTTTGACAGTTATTCAAGGTTCCCAACTTCTCTCTCCTGGTGATGTGATCAAAATATTGGAAGAAACTGCAGACAAATGGTAGTAATTTTTCTTTCTCTTTGAATAAAGTTGATAGCCAGATGTGCTGTACATGGAGATTTCCCACCAGGACAAACGTATCTATGTATTAGCAGTCTGCTTTCTGCAGGATCCAAGTCTCGAGCCGTAAAAGAATATAAAGAATATGAGGATTTCTAGCTTGTATGCTTTGCCCTTACTGAGATGTTTTGTTACATCATAATTAGAATAGATTTATCATTTAGATAAGTTCGGATGACTCGTTTGTGTTCAAAATATCATTTTATTTGAAATGACGATATATTAAATGGAATCAATTTTCAATTAATATCCATGTGACGTTTTTATTTCTCAGGCTCTTAGGTTAGTGGGTCGTTGCGGGTCGGTGGAACAGTGGTGGGGTTTGTACAGTCATCTGAAGAGGCCCTCTGATCTGCCCCCGCACACAGACCTCCACCTCTTTAAATTGGGCATCAAGCCAATGTGGGAGGATGCAGCCAACATCAATGGGGGCAAATGGGTAAGTGAGAGTTGTAATCAAAATTTGTCTCCGGCTCGGCATATGGTAGAGCATTTTGGGTTGTGATTGAATGAAGGAAATATCATTTATTCGGTGTCGCATCCAACTTTTTTGATAAAAATTTGAGTCAGAAGCAAATTAATTTTTAGCAAAAGTATTGTTAATGGTATAGTATCTTTTTCGTTAATTAACTCTGCACTTTGTACCGAGTGACAGATTTACAGTTTTCATAGGAGTACCTCGCAATTATTTTGGTTATGTGGTAGTAACAACATTTCAGATGGTGAGGCTGCGGAAAGGTCTCGCAGGCAGGGCGTGGGAAGATCTCTGTATGGCAATGTTAGGCGAGCAGTTCATGGTCGGCGATGAGCTCTGTGGGGCTGTGATATCAATACGCTTTCAGGTAAATTGTATTACTGTTATGATGAAAATTATATATGTTCTTTACTAATCTAGGTATGATCAGTGACAGTGACGTTCATCTCATATTAAAACTCTTGACATCTATAGTAGTAATGCAGAGGAAAAGTATGTTCATTTGTGTGAGTGCGTACTACGTGCAATTGTAAATTTTTTTTGTATTAGGAAGTTCATATTATGAAGAAGATTATGGGCTATATATCATCACTCTATGATTTATAGTAGCAGAAAATTTTTTTTTGTGGTTTGTACATGTCCTATTTTAAAAATGGTTTTGTTTTTGAAAGGCCCTACTATGTGAAAGATTATAATCATTTTATTATTGAAACTGGCTTATTTATTGAGTGATCAGTCTGAATTTTTGAACCGATATACCCACGATGTGACGACCGAAAGCATTTGGAGGTTGGAGGTATTTAGCGACCGCTAGGTGAGGGCAGTATGATTATGATAATTCTACCCAAGTGAAACTAAAGGGCACATCTGGTTGTATACAAAAACTTTCTTTCAGTAAATTCCAACAGATAGTAAGAGTCTTTACAGTCTGATATTTATCCAGTCCGGTAGTCCGAAATTCTTGAAGGCCTCATCTGCGTATCGTTACTTGTCTGTGTGCGAGAGAGGTTGATGTAATATTGATGTAAAATATGAACTTGACACATTGTTCAAATAGTCGATAGCTGTAAATTGACTTCCTAATTTAATTTATGTATGTATGTAATTTTAAACACTTCGTATATTGTTTTTTTTTACGTTCTCTTTGTACAAAACACAATATGATTTTTTAATGTTTTGTGTTGTTAACAAACTCAGCGTGTTGCATATTTGTATTTTTTTTATTAATTAATCAACAATATCCAAGAGTCTTACAGTATTTTGTTATGTAATTTCTTTTACTTATTTGAACCATTTTTTAAGTAGATTCCTTGATGTCACGATTTTGAGGAAATTACACTTTATTCTCTACGACAAGGAGGAGTGTTAAACCCTCAATTAAATTATAAATTACACTGTTCACAGGAAGACCTGATTGCGGTGTGGCATCGCACGGCAGCGGACACAGGTGCGGCGAGTCGTGTACGTGACACACTCCGTCGCGTTCTCCATCTGCCTGCAACTGTACACCTTGAATACAAAGTTCACGGCGATAGGCTTAAGTGAGTGTTTCTATAAATAACGTATACTCCATATTAGTTAAGAATAGACGGTGTTTGTATTGTTAGTGAAATATTATCTTTATTAATTTTTTATTGGTAAGGGCATTAATTTTATGATATCCTCAATGGAGAATATTTTAATCCCCTTTTTGCCATGTTACAGGGAATGTGTTTGAAAACATCACACGAAAATACAAAATTTTTTCACATTTCTATATATGTGTGACTAAAATATTATACGTCTATGAACTATTAATGTTCAGGCGGTCAAGCAGTCATTTGAAATGGCCGTAGTTGCACATAGTCATTGTGACCTTTTTAAGTTTTAGGTAAAACACAATAATCTGAACTTTGTTATATATATAACATCGAAAAACTTTTGTCACAACGCAAAGAAAGTCGCGCATCAGTTTTTTTACACCAGGCATGTGTAGCTGGTCGGACGTTTGAGTCAGAATTGAAACGAAAACTAGCTTTGGGCCACAGGACGTGCAGGGTAGAGGTGGTAAATAGTTATTTGAGTGCTTAATAAACCTAGCTGCTGGTGATGGAGACTACTTTTGATGCAAAAGTATAAATATTTGCGAAGGGCGATTGAAGTGATGAAGAACAGATAGAGAGCTATAAAGTACCTCAGGAAAAAAACACTAAAAACATGTTTTGGCTACTCAATTACAGGCACCTTTCTGATTCTAGATTTTCCAATAGTGTTCATTGTACAAATTCGTAAGACACTCCCCCACCTCTGAACAATGTTGTGCAATAGTATGATGATGCTTATTATAGTGGTATGATGGTGATCATAATAACTGACATGGTGGTAGTATCCGTTACCGTGGATTAATTCGTAGCAACAATTATGTGTCAAATTAAACAAATCCTATAATCTTTTCTAGCATTTTTTCCTCATATTTTAATCCTATATGGTGTGGAGGAAAAAACTACTCTTTTCCCATTGGGTTTGTGTCCTATCTGATAGGATACGTTTTTATACCCCTCAAAGCGCAGCAATTATGAATTTGATTTATTTCATTTTTGTAGCTAATATATGGATTATCTAAAACATTATCTCAAGTCTAATTCGTTGTCATGGCTGTCAAAACATGTCCTACATCCAGTATGACACAAAACAATAGAGGTTTTAGGAATTGTTTCTTTCAATAAGTTTAAGTAGACTTAAATATTTCAAGTCTTAAGTAACTTTTCAATATGGGGAAATGTACGATTGTGATATATAGATGTTCTTTTGGGTTATAAGTTAGTTGGAAGTATGCTAGGATGCTTATTTCATTGATGCTATAATTAAAAACTATTTTGAAAATATTACCATATTACTCTATTTTTTTATAATTAAAAAAATTATAAATCTGCTAGCCATTATTTACACATTAAGCTTCGAGTGGAATATTCTTCTGGGCGCTACAGCCTAGAGCAGGTCAGGGTCATCCTAACAAGCTTTTTCCATCGGAGTCTTATCGAATGCTTTATGTTTCCAGTTGGTAATCTGTAATATATTTAAGTCGTTTTCGACATTATCAAGCCATCTGAGTGCAGGCCTTCCCCGTTTACTTGGCTTGTTGAGAGTTAGTAGCTTGGTCGGGTTGTTGTTCTCTGATCTAAATAAGTGTTTACCTTATTCAGTTTGATTTGATGACTTTAACAATATCTTGTTGTTTATTTCGATTATAAATTTCATGATTGTAAAGAATTAACCAAACCTTATTTTCTTTGACAGCACCGATTTTGTGTAGTATTTTTCTTTCAAAAATTAGTAACATGTTTTGGATATGCTTGCTCAATGTCCAGCTTTCGTTGCCATAGAAGGCTACTGGTTGAATTAGCATTTTATACATATCTCTCTCATATGTCTTAGTTGGTTTCTTAAGCCAAAATAGCATCTATTTGACAGCATCAGGCGTTAGTCAATTTCTACATTCATTTCATTTCTGTTGGTGACAGTTGTTCCAAGATATTTAAATTTGGTAACTCTTTCAAAAGTGTGGCCATTCACCGCCAGTGGTGTGTTGTCAGTCTCTTGACCTGTCACAAAACCTGTCGGTAACAATCCATCTAGATATGCCAATAATATCAAGATCGTCTGCGTAAGCCAGTACTTGAATAGATTTGTACATAGGGCCACTAGTTTTTATCATTGCATCTCTGATGACTTTCTCTAGTGCAATGTTAAAAAGCAGGCATGAGAGGGCGTCACCTTGTCTTAAGATCACTATCGGTGAAAAAAGGTTCGGATAACTCATTGTGTATCTTGACGTTACATTTAACCCTTGAGAGAGTTGCTTTAACAAGTTTGATTAGTTCTGTAGGAATTTTAAACTCTGTTATCGCTTTTATATATAGCTTATATATAAAAGTGATAACAGATATTCTATTCCCTCTTTATGCAGTCATATGCTGCCATATAGCTTTTCCCTCTTTATGCAGTAATATGCTGCCTTGAAATCAACGAAAAAATGGTAAATATCGATATTATATTCATTGGTTTTCTCTAGGATCTGCCTTAAGATATGGATTTGGTTTATAGTAGATTTTCCTTTTTGAAATCCACATTGGTATTTGCCTATGATTTTCCTCACATGGGGAAGATTGAATGTTAGAAAAAATTTTAAATAAAAACATTCAATAGAGTTATTTCCCTGTGGCTGCACACTTATTTCCCATTTTAAAGATGGGACATATAGATCTATTATTCCATTCAGTGGATAATTTCTCCTCAAGTCAAACATAATTGTATGTGTGGCATCCATCAGATCTGGTTCACTGATCCTTACAAGTTCATCTTTTGTCCCATCTGGCCCAGCAGATGTATTACGATTTAACTTTCTGACTGCCTGTTCTACTTCTTCGATTGTTGGTTGGTGTGGTAGTCAGTTTCATCATTAGTTGCCTCTATTGTTGCCAGATGGTTTTCCTCTGTACTTGGGGCAACTTTCCCTTCAAGAAGTTCCATAAAATACTCTCTACAAGTGGAATATTTGTTTGCATATTCCAAATCCAAGGGATCGTGTCGGGAAAGTATTTCATAAAGTGATATGTAAACTTTTGTATGGAGTATATACTAATTTGGCTATTTTATTTTGTCTTGCAGTCCGTAATTATTGTGTTGAATTTGGAAAAATGGTATTTAAAATGAGGTGACTCTTTTTAGCCGACCACTGAAGCCAAAATGGTTTTAAAGAAATTCTCAAAGCCTTTGAACGAATTCTCAAAATCTTGTGAAAAATCCAAAACCAAAACTGTAGTTTTTAAGTTATTGCAACTTTGTTTGCGGTACATTTAATGTATAGACAAGAGAATTAACTAAGTAAAGAAAACAAATTACATAATTTGGTGTGTACGAATGAATGAATTTTTCCCATGTATTTAGAGGGTTTAGAAGTAGACTGATGTCATGTTTGTGTCCGGTAGGTAATTTTCTAGAAAAAAGTGCAAGAATTACAGAGATAGCGTTTGTGACTTTGGTCTTGTGTCTGATTTCTTGAACGATAATGATTTGGTTAATTGCGGATGTTTAAGCAAATGACCTTTTGAGACATTGGTTTTTTTATACAGACATAATGAAACGTTAAAATATTTCAAACTTTTTATAAAATACTTCACAAGAGGTACAAATTTCTTTAACTTTCAATATTTTCATCGCCAGAATATTGATACTTTTTTTTAATTTTCAATTTCCTGGTATTGTGTAGATATGAAGCATATTTTAAGCTCTAACCGATATAAAATTGAAAACCAGACAAACAGACGTTATTTCTTAACATTTTGTTGTGGCGTTGAGCTGATACATACTTTGTTTTCAATTTGGGATTCTGAGATGTTCAATATTAAAATCTCCATCGAAATCTGTGAACTTAGTGTACAGACAAAAATATTAAAAAAAACAGATTTCTTTCAAAATATCTATAATGTTCAGATGTTTACATTTCCGGTCTTATGTTTATAAATATTAATGAATTTATTGATTTATTTCAGTCATACGGCGAGCAATGGAGCACCACCTTTTAAATGTCCACCGCCGTCTGATTCGAAGGGTGACCCACAGAACGATAATAAGGTACATTTAATAGCTTGAAATTTATTATTTATATTTTCAGTTTTCTGAATGATCTTATGAAACAGTTTTCTGAACGTTTTTATAATTCTGGGCTGTTGGGTGATTTAGTATTATTGCAGGAAGGTGGAATCCCTCGAGTTGTAGAAAAGATGGGACATATTAATAAAATGAAAATTAATTTCTGTCACAATGTTTCCAAACTACATTTTCAAACAAGTCTGCTTTTTAAGAGAAAAGGCAATTTATTTTTTGCCAGATTTTTGTTTTGCTAATATCAACCATAGGTATTGTTGCGATTGATATAAAAATATAGAAGCCATGCAAGATGCTATTAGCACATCTGGCAGCACATCTGGTGATAAATGAATGAACTTTTACTTACATTGATGTCATTTTTCATGTAAAGTCCCATAACGTACATGTTGTAATCAGTCAAAATTATTTATTACATAGCGACTCTGTTTATGTGGAATGTCAAAATACAAATGGTAATGTTTTAATGTGTTTATTTCATGCTCTTATATTAGACACTAATAATTAGTTTAGTTTATATCCCATGCCTACCAATTTAATTTCCCTCTCCTCATTTTCCTGCTCACTACAGCATATTCCTTCAGTCTCCCGCTGCCCACCGTCTGTGTGACGGAGATTTTGTTTAATTTTCTACTTTACTTTTCATCATAGCTTCAGAATAATTTGAGACGTCACAATGAAATTGTTTGAGATATCACAATGAAATCGTTTGAGACATCGCAATAAAGTTATTTGAGATATCACAATGAAATTGTTTGTGATATCACAATGAAATTGTTTGAGATATCACAATGAAATTGTTTGAGATAATTTCTCTATTGTTCGTAATATTGCACTCTAATTGTTTGAGGTATCACAATTTTATTGTTTGAGATATAGCAATTTTTGTAAATTTTTTGAGATATCACAATGAAATCTGTTGAGATATAACAATGAAATCCTTTGAGATATCACAATGAAATCCTTTGAGATGGTACAATGAAATCTTTTGAGATATCACAATGAAATGAAACTAAATTGCTCCCCGAGTTACTATCTATAACCTGTGTAAAATCATGTCACTGTAACTCCAGTAGTTTTTGAGGTAAATTCATTTGTACTGACAGACAGATAAACATTTTTAACGTTAGATTTGTTTTAGTAATCGAATAGAAAAAGTATTTAAAAGCTAAAAATTGAAAACCATAGACGGACACTTAATTTTTATATTTGTATAGTGCCTTTTGGTGTAGTGTATTGTATAAAAGAATTTTAATAATTAATAAAAATAATACAGTGTTTACGTTTTTTAGAAATCTAATTTAATTGAATTTAATTGAAAATCTAATTATATAATAATTAAATATTTATTTTGAAATTTCCATAATCTCTTGATATTGTTTTAACAAAGGCCTTATCATTGACATTAGTGCGAGTTTAGTGATAAATAAAGATGATATCCAAGTCTGCAGTTGTGATGGCATCAATCCAAGATGCTGGCTTCGAAATTTTTAAATATCCTCTGTATTAACTAGACCCAATCTTTATTTATTACTATTGTCAAAATTGAAGCGCTACTCGGAGGGGGAACAATTTTTGTGATAGCGTAGATAGATAGGTCTGGAATTTTTAGTCGCTCAAGATTTAGAATTTTTAAAGAAGGAAATTTTAGGTTTAGAGAAACTTTGAATTAGTTTTATTAATCTTAAGGGTTTGCTTAATAAATTTCTTAACAATAAAATACTGCATTGGAATAAAATAATTATTTTGTCACTTAATTGCAACATCCTTCATATTAAGCTATTTTTTTCTGGAGATATATACGTGAATGTAAGACTCCCAAATTGGCCATTATGAACAATACACAAATTTAATTAAATTTTATTTTATATGTTGTAATCAACATAGCTTCGGATTAATCTCAATGTGGCCATAGATTGGCAAGTCAATTTTGTTTATCAATAATTACAAAATGCAAATTCGATATTAGTATTTTAGATTCTGTTATGAGTATTTAAAAATAATAGATACGTATACCTGTTACAAAATATTAGGCAGTATGCGTCACGTGTACTTGCGTATCGGGTGTTCTCCCAGGAGCATGGAACGTAAACACTTGTCATAAAATATTCAATATTTTTTTGCTTGCTACATACTGGGATTTCTCACATTTTGGTCCTTCACTTATTTGAATGAAACTAAACAAAAGTTACAAAAATAAACTGTTAAGATTCATTGTTCTATTGTTATAAATAAACTTTTGTCATGAGTCTTCAGAGCCTGTGACTGAACATGTGCGTGCTAAATATCGAAATGGAGTTTAAAAGACTAGAGAAATTTAGTATGAAGCAAGCACAAAGTATGAGTATATGACGTACTAGATTGTCCGAGAGTATATGTTACGAATATTAGTCTATTACGTGGAACGTTTTTTGCTTCATTCTTTTCTAAGGACGGATTTAAATAATGAACGGGACAGCCCATGTACGTCGCCGATTGCTTTGTTTCTCTTGCGCTTATAGTAGCTGAGTCATTACAAAGAGAGAGAAAGAAAGCTGCGTTATTTTGTAACAGGTATCTGTGGAATGTCATACGCTAGTATGTCTGTTCCACGTAAGTACTTAGTACTTAGTACTTGTACGGATTACAATATATATGCTATACCTCTGATTGGTAGCTTCAATGTTAGAGTTTAACTTTTCACTAATCGTTCTCTGCGCTATGAGTTATAGAAATAAAAATGGTTGATTACGTGTTTATCAACAGGGTACAGTTTTTAGTTATTTATCTGCTAAATTTGAAAAAGTACTAGTAAAATGAAGAAAGAAATTATTTGATGTCGGCCATATTGTTAATGTGACAGTATTTAGTTCTCGAATAGAAATTAAAATATCAAGCCAGTTATAAGAAACTTTCAATTCGCTAATTTTAATATAAAAACCCTGTCCAAATGATGCACTGAAACGAAGTCGTTATAGATGTTACAAAACAAATTTTAATTATATAACTTTCATAACAAAGGTTTTACTCTGAAATAAAGGAGCATTATTTTAAATTGAAATACAGGTTTTTACACAATTTGTATGAATGTGATAGAAAATAGTAAATGTTATTGAATATAGAGGTTACGTTACGAGTGAATGTAGGATTAGATTTTTGAAAAACTAAATACTATTGTTTTTATGAATTATTAAAATATGTCCAACATACCGTATCACATTTAGGGGACTATACATCAAAAAATGGCATTAAGATAATCAAATGGTCCTTTATTTAAAAAGATGAAAACTATATAATACGAGAAAAAATGACATTAATATAACCAAATGGTCATTTATTTATTATCAGAGTATGCATGTTGCCCATTTTGTGTAGAGTGATCTGTGAGTCGAAAACAATATAGAAAAGATGAAAACTATATAATACGGGAAAAAATGGCATTAATATAATCAAATGGTCCTTTATTTATTATCAGAGTATGCATGTTGCCCATTTTGTGTAGAGTGATCTGTGAGTCAAAAACAATATAGAAAAGATGAAAACTATATAATACGGGAAAAAATGGCATTAATATAATCAAATGGTCCTTTATTTATTATCAGAGTATGCATGTTGCACGTTCTGTGTAGAGCACTTTGTGAGTCGAAAATGATATAGAAAAGATGAAAACTATATAATACGTGAAAAAATGGCAATAATATAATCAAATGGTCATTTATATATTATCAGAGTATGCATGTTGCACGTTCTGTGTAGAGCAATTTGTGAGTCGAAAACGATATAGAAAAGATGAAAACTATATAATACGTGAAAAAATGGCATTAATTTAACCAAATGGTCATATATTTATTATCAAAGTATGCATGTTGCACATTTTATGTAGTCATTTGTGAGTCGAAAACAATATAGAAAAGATGAAAACAATATAATACATGAAAAATGGCAGTAATATAACCAAATGGTCATTTATTTATTATCAGAGGATGCATGTCACACATTTTGTGTGGAGTGATCTGTGAGTCGAAAACAATGTAGAAAAGATGAAAACAATATAGAAAGATATAGCACAGCGGACAGTGTTCTACTAGTGTGTTAAGAATGATCCTAACTTTTAAAATAGTTATATGAAAGATGTTTTTAACTTCTTAAACCCTGTGGGTGCTTTACAAAGACTCGCAATACTTAAATGTTTAAAAAGGAAAGCCGCATCATAATTTGTAATAACTGTAATCTTATAATCTATTAAATTTATCCGAGTTAATTATTTCAAGACAGACAAGTCAGGCTGAACTGTGGTTCGATAATCATCTTTAAATCTAATTTAATGCAGCACTATCTCTCCGTATAGACAAAAAATATGATTGTGAAAGTAAAAAAAGGAACATTAAGATGATTTGGTTTTGCTGGACAGGGTAAAACTGACAAAGAGCACAAAAAAATTAGAATTGAAAATTCACCTTAAAACTTAAGATATAAAATGAAAATAAGAACTTAACATTTATTTGCATAGATGTGTGACTAAACCTCACCCCACGCCTCCATCCGCAGAGCGAGAAGCCGAGTGAGACAGCTGCAGGCGCCGACGCCGACGAAAAGCCCAAACTGGGCACGGTGCAAGCCTGAGGGCGCCAGCCTCGCTCCCGCCGGTAGCCCACAGACTTGACGAGTAGTGTGTGAAGTGTGTTAGAGGGGCCCCCGTTTACGTTTGTTGTGGACTGTCTGACCAGTGTCATTTGAATACTGCAGCCCTGCGTAGTGAAGTGGTACGTGGGGTATCTTTTTGAATAGTGATAGCTGAAACTTACGCGCCATCTTAAAAGTTGTGTATTGTTTACCTACCTGTTCATTTTTCCATTCCGTTCAAGTACGAAGTCCTTTCCTATAACGTGGTTTAAGTGGGCGTCTTTTGATGTTAAAATTGTTCGTCATTGTGAGAGGTGTTAATTTGAAATAGTGACGGGAGCTGATCTTACGCCATGTCAAAATTGTGTTTCATTTCCGCAATGCAACGCCGGACTGTTGAATGATCTGTGGAAGAGGAGTGTCTTACATTGTTACGAGGTGGCTATTTTGTTGTTTTATTTTGTAGACGATAATTTTGTTTACAGTTGTTTTGTAAATTTACAGAGGAATCTTGCCCTTAACACGACTATAATGGACGGGTTCTATAGTTTTTTATAAATTTGAAAGATTCGTTTATGAATTTCATTATGTGTAAATTTTACAATAAAGTTACAATATGGTACAGATCTCAGGCAGATTTTTTTGTCTCGAGATTTATAAAGAGGATTATAAAGTTCATATCTGGTTTACAAATGGAAACTATTTGAGTTGATAGAATGATTGATGTCCATTAATTTTTTTAAATTACAATTTTTAACCTCGCCTTTAAAAATTTTGTTTTCTTTTACTTGTTTTTTATATAATATTATGTAAAATGCTTCATCATAACTCCAATTTAAAGGTATATATTATTAAAATATACCTCTGTAGTAGCAATAGGTACCTTACAAGAAATATAGAGGTTCGAAAATTTCGCAGCGTCAAAAGTGATAGAAATAAGAATTATTGGTTACTTGTTCCTCAATGTTATGGCAATATTTTCGAATTTGTGACATTTATGAAGTGTAGTTTCCACCCAATTATCAGCTATATATGAAAAAGTATGAATAAAGGAACCATCTAAAGTCAAAAGCGATTACTGGAATGCCGAAATGAAGTTATAGTAGAAAGTTATAGTTAGAAAAATTGCAAATCAGTTGTTAATAATTTAAAATTTAATGAAAATGGTTTTCCACCGAAAGAAAATGGCAATATTTCCATTGAAATACAAACAATGGATATATTTTATTTGTATCGATGCGACAGAAAATATTAAATATCATAGAACGTAAAGAGGTTATGTTATGAGTGAATACGAGATTAGATTTTTGAAAAAATAAACACCGTATTGTTTTTCTCGATTATTTAAATTCTTCTATACAACACTATATACCATATTTGAGTGTTGCAAATAATTTTTTTGAAATAATTTTCCTGGAAATGAAAAAATGTTGATAATAAATGTCAGCAGTGTAACTAAATGTTTATTAATTTATCACCAGATGTCACTGTTAGAATCTTGCACGGTCTCTGTAGTTTGGTGTTTAAATAGAAATCATTGTGGGCTTAGTTATGAAACTCGCCTCAGGAAGACTCGCCTTACGTCACTGTGTAGTTTTTATTTTAAACCAATTTTAAAATTGGTGTAATATTTATGTGACGTCGCAGCGAACCTTACTTCCTGTTATGATAATATGAATTAAGAAGTTAAAAAGAAGGAATTAATCACATTTTGACGTCACATATTTTGAATATTTTTATCAACAACATAGTTATACTACTATATATACTAGCTATACTGTAGAGGTATAGAAAGTATGCGAGTAAGAAGTGCTTCTTCTTACATATGATTTAACCTAGTCACACGTAAACCGGTCGCACATGTGACTTACTGTTCTATGAATTTCAATTAAAATTATGATTCCATATGCTGTCAAACTAGAGTTATTATTGAAATGAGATGTGGCATACATTAAATTGAAAATATGTGTCTTGGTAATTATGCAGTGGCTGGACATCCTGCGAGCGGAATGACTAGGTTTTATTAGAGTTCTATTACAAATTCTCATACATATTTTTTGTTAACTTACAATGTTATGTGAATTAGTAATATGTAAATATACAAAAATACTTTATGTAATAGTAAAAACATTTTTTGTAGTACTTAAAAATATTGGATGTTATTTTTATTTACAGAAATGTATTTGTATAATGACAAAAGTATTGCTGTTAAAATGTAATCATAGACATTTTATATCGATTGTCAGTGGTGTTAAAAAATGACAGATGCCATAGACAAAAGGTGTTTTATGTCAGTTAGCGAAATGGAATGATTACAGTATAGTAAATGTTTTATTATCTGTTTGCTAAATTTTAATATTTTAACAATATTTTTCCTTATGATGATGTTTTGAATTTTGTTTTTGGTTCTGGTTTGACAGAAAGGAAATAATATTCTCACATATCATTCAAGTTCATTGTTTTGTAGACAGATTCCATTTTAGGAAGAAAATCGAAGCCAAATTGGACAATTTTAGATTTTTTCTTATTGTAAATTGAAAATGCATAATGATATACTTCATTATTATTGGTTAATGAAGGTTTTAAGGTTGATAGTTTCAAAGTTGCAGTGAGCTTTGTTCAGGTGCTGAAGGTTATCAAGGGCTGTGATTTTGGGGAACTTTTTCCACTATTGCTATTGGCACGTAAGAAATTCAGTAAAAATGTGGTATATTTTAATAGAGATAAATTTCAGAATATAATACGTTTTTTGCCCTAAAAGAATGATATCTAAACAAAGGATAGCCATAGAGTTATAAAATTTTCATTTGAATATTAATTTTATGTGGATTAACCAACAATAGCTTTGGCATTTGTAACATTATAAAAAAATTACTTTAATACAAGTTTAACGTTTTTAAGAAATTTGAGTGTTGGCCATACTAGCAATGTGACTTATAATCATGCACAACTATTATCTTGGGACGTGAATAAACTTTTATGTGAATTACAAATTTCCCTGTGGTAGTGGAGATGCTGTTCACTCTCTGTGCCGTGATCAGCGGGAAAGGAGACATTTATATGAAAGTGAATTATGATTGTTTCGTTTGCCGCCGCTATGCTGGACGAAAATTTAAAAGTACAAATAAGGGCAAATGTCCAAATATTAATAATTCAGTTATGACAATTTTGTTTATGACTTCTTGGTATTTTTGGTTAGGTACTAATGTAGCAAATTATATACGTATTATATACGATACGTGTATGCAAAGTTATTTTGTTATTTTTTAGTGCCAGAAAAATGTAACCTTTGAGTGATAGTAGCGTAATTTTGTAACATAAAGTTGAGTATTTTTTGTTTCTTCAATATTATTTGACTATAAAATGTTTTACGAATATATTGATTGGCCGTCAACGAACTCTTTGTTTACAAAAATGTGTACAATAACATTGTGCTCTTTTATCCTTTTCGAGACCTCCAATAATTGGAGCATAGACAGCAAACTGTATATCATTTTTGCAAAAAACTTGAGTGTGCGCTTGGCTTTAATGTTTGACGTTACACTTCGCTAACTTTGAAATTTATATAAAAATTTAATGTATGATTTAACAAATACAATTTTGTGATATATTTAAAGATATATATATATATATATATATATATATATATATATATATATATAAAAATGCACACACACACACACGTGTGTGTGTGTATCTGTATAAATGTATATGTTTAATGTCTGCAGTTTAAGGAAATTGGTCAGATAGTGCATGAGAGCGTAAGTGCGTGGCTTCAGAGTAGTGGTTGAGGTCAGCGCATTGCGGCCAAACCTCGGCCACTAGTCTTGTGAATAGCTACATTGTGTATTAAATGTAATTAATAAAATACATGTTTACATCAACGTCTGTTGTTTTTATTTGCCTACTTTGGAATTTGTTTTGATTGATAAATTGAGGATTCCCGCGGCTTATTTCTTACTACAGAGCCAAAAATTATGACAAAACAGCGTTGGTAAAATCTGATTGGAAGATTACAGGACAACTGTAGCGATTAATCCTAGATCTTACCATATTTGAAATATGCATCAAGTTTCGAACGTTTTTGACGTTGTGAAAAATTAATATTTGTAAGTAGTTTAATAGAAGTACTACGTTCTCTCAAATGTATACAAATATCCTTGTAGCGCAAGTTCCACTCGTGTAGAATGGTGTAGCCAGTATGTCGAAACAGCGGTGCTGGCGTACTGAAGGTAACTTTTATTATATGCTCTGTGACATCGGCGCCATCCAAAACACAAATTAAATGTTCCGGTTTTATCCATGAAAAATTGATATCGAAATAGTCTGTGTGGAAATTAAAAAGGGAAATGAGCAAGCCAAATGCTCGTTGAATACAAAATGGTTAAAATGGCCGTTGATTTTTATGGCTGTTGATTTGACAAAATGGTTAAAATGGCTGTTGATTTGACAAAATGGTTAAAATGGCTGTTGATTTTTATGGCTGTTGATTTGACAAAATGGTTAAAATGGCTGTTGATTTGACAAAATGGTTAAAATGGCTGTTGATTTGACAAAATGGTTAAAATGGCTGTTGATTTGACAAAATGGTTAAAATGGCTGTTGATTTGACAAAATGGTTAAAATAGCTGTTGATTTTTTCATTCATATATCTTTATGAAAAAATACTTAAATAATGCAGAAAATTAAACTTTCAAGCTTTTGTTGAATGCTGCTATTGTGAATAGCTTTCTGAATTTTTGAATGTATCCGAATGTTCAAGTCCGTTGCATTGCTCTGTATGGACACCGAGTCTGAATGTGTTTTGCTGAACATTCATTAACACAAATACAAAAATTTCATTCTGTTGTTAAATTTTTAACATCCGTAAGGCAAACTTTATCTTTGTTTTAGATTGTTTTTATAAATTAAATATTTTCGTATCACACTATATTAATAATATTTTATTTTTAAGTTTTATACATAATATACATATAACTATGAGTATATCTATATATACAGCAACAGTTATATGTATATATACTATAGTATATGTATAGTATGTTGTCATCTAAATGAAAAGTCTCTATCGATCTTTGAGGACTAATGTTGTGCCTAATGTATTTAGATTACAAGCGGCTTTCGAATGTTTCTAATACAAAGTGTCTTCATCGTATGTTACTCCCGAAATTAGTACGAGGTGCAATCAAAAAATGTGGCAAATAATTTTATAATTAACAAAGTAAATATTTTACAACTTGGCTTAATTTCCTTGAAAGTACTTTCCTTGGCTAGCGATACACTTATCGTAACGACGGTTCAATGATTGGAAGCATTTCTGCAAGTCTCCTTTCAGAAGAACCTTCAGCTGTTATGTCAGGAATGGTGTCAAAACGTTTTTTTTCAGCATGGTTTTAATTTTTGTGAACAGTCACAGTGCTAAATCTGGAGAGTAAGGGGGACGTGGACATGCGAGAACATTTTTTTTGGCTAAAAACTTTCGGATCAGAAATGAGGAGTGATATGGGGCGTTGTCGTGAAATAGGAGGAAACCACTGACCCATTTTTCTGGTCTCTTTCTTTATACATCATTTCACAAATAATATTTGTGAAATGATGTATGAAGGAAATAGGCTATAGTTGGAATAGACCCTTGTAATATTCAAAGTTTACAGTTTGAACAAACACTGACTGCACTATGCCTTTACTATACAAAAAAAGCAATAAGCATAACGTCCCGAATTTTGGTCGTCTTGAACTGATTCATTTTCACTTTTAAATCGCTCATACCACTCTTAAGCAGTCTTCAGAATCACCACATACTACTTTTGACATATGAGCTTTTGTGGCACTCTTTCCCAACTCGAAACAAAATGTAATATTTACACGTTCAAATTCCATGAGGCGCGACAGATATGGTAAACACAACCTCACTTTTACAGCTCTGGAACCCGACTGACAAGTCACAATTTGTTCAAACTTGACACTGGCTATCCCAAAGGATCAGGCTATGGAATTTATCAGTTCAAATGGATGTGGCATTAGCAGTCACTGTTACAAAAATTCATTCACTGAATTTTTTGACCACACCTCTTATATTGGAGCATCAAACTGTATCATACTATGAATCTTGTAATCTATAGTCAGGAGAGCATTTAACTTTTATTATGTTAGATTAATTATACAATAAATGTTTTTGTTTTATGCTTATTTACTATCTTATATATTACATGCTTATTTATTATCTAACTGCAATGATAATGGTTCTAACCATACCTAGGATATTCAGGAATATGTCATAATTTTAATTTTAATGTACTTAATATAAATATAAATTTCCAAATCCCATTGGTAAAAGATGATGTGGAAGAATCGTACAGGAGATTTAAACAATGACTCCAGCGACACAAGAACCAATTGGCTGTGACATTGCTTGACTCTTAGGACGCCATATTCCGCTTAAAAAGGAAGACGATATTGCTAACTGCTACACATAAACCTACATGAGTAAACATTATGGGAAGACGCATCATAGGATGTGAACATACTCAAACTGGCAGTTAAACAATAATAAATCTGATTAAAGCTCAATGGCTGAAAAAAAAAATTAATATAAATTATGGCAACACGTTTCAACATATTTACTCTCACTTGTCGTAAAGAAATTACAATCTGACGCAATTACAGTAAGGTGGTTGAGCAATCGAATACTATTATATGAAAGTGGTGAGTTGTAATACAATACGAATGTAGATGATTGTATCACAAAAAAGTATTGGCAGTGTGAATGTAAGATTCTTCAATTATATATGACGTAGAAATTTTTCTTCTTATCATTGCAAAAATAAATTTTATGAAACTGACGTCTTTCATAACTTGCAAAGTAATGATTAGTGCAAGAGAAAATCGTGCCAGTATCGTCGTAAAAATCGAATCGTGAAATACGTGCAAGAAAAAATCAGTACAACACTGAAATGGGAAGTAACCGTATAACAATTTATGCTCCATAAATGAAATTGGTAAACATAAACAACATGCATGGATAAAGAATATTACACGTTCGGCGGCACAACAACGTAATTACAAATTTTGTTAAATGCGTTAAAACTTTTTGATGGCTTTCTTTAGTAAACAACATGCTTTGGCCATGTCCATCGATTTCCAATAAAGCAAATCTACACTTTAGTAGCTTTGCTTTTAAATTTTTGCTCGTTAGCCTAACAAGGTCTGGTTTGGTCAGTTATCCATGATTTGGTGTTGTGTTTACAATGATGGAAAGATATTTAATAACATTAACAATGTTTTGAAGTAAAATGACAAATTTTGATAGACAAAAAGAAACGGTTTTTGTTCTAATTTATTAAATTTTAATCACCTGAGAATAGCTTCTCTCACATCGCACATCGTAATATGTGTGAGTGAGAGAAGGTATTTCCAGGTTCCTTCCTAAAGACTGATTATAAGTCTCCCATTAAAGAATATATTTAATTAGTTTTTGATAATGAACACATTATAAATAGTAAATACCAAAGTTCTGTTATTAGTTTTTAATACTTTTATTACTGTACAATTCGATTTTTCAACAATGATCGGAATCAAATTCTTAAATACGGGTATAATAAATTAGTTTTGATTGTATTGAAAATATGATTTTTGATTGACATGATTTTTGATTATTTTGGTATGGAAAATGGCGTAATTGGAGACGAAAAAATTTTTTTTTTGTATAATAATGTTTTAACTGATGGGTCTTTATCTATTATGAACTTACCTATGGATATAAAATAAAGAAGTTAAGTAAAATAACTATATAGACTGATTTATAATTTACACTGACTTACCGTAAAAACGAAGTCACAACGTTTACTTATATATACATATATATGTATATGTATACGTATATATATATCGTATATATATATATATATATATATATATATATATATATATATATATATATATATATATATATATATATATATGTATACTTACATTTTACTTTGAAGGCATTTATCAATATCAATAATTTCATATTTATACTGTTGTTCTATTGCGGGTGCGATACATTTATGTAACATATCATTAACCAATTATGATATGAGCTATTATGTAATACGTTTTATATAAATTGATAAGCAATTTTGTTGACACAGAGATTTTTTTTCTAGCATTCAATATTCGGCCCATGGATGTAAGATTTGTTTTGTCCTAACTGATTAGTAATAGTTACTATTTAAATAAGGTAATAATGTGCCAATTTGATTATTGTAATAATCAATTATTATAAATTTAATAATCATAATCGATTAATGATCGGTTAAAAACAACTATTGATATTAAAGTAATGAAGCAATATGTAATTACCATACGTAAGTATAGTTTGTCCTGAAAAGATAAAAAAAATAATAAAACACAAACTATTATACTTTTTCAGATTTATTAATTGGGCTAACACAATCTTGTTCGTTTTTATTAAAATACAAGTTATTTAAAATTAAAGAATGAGAAAAATATTGATTTTCATCAAATAATCAGCCAACATATATGTTACAATTTGTTTGTTTTGCAGAATTGTTTATTTACAATACTAAATTTTCCAGCAGTGTCCAGTTCCCATTTGTAAATATAATCAAGGTGCTTTGGGAATTGCCGGTTCTTTCTCAAATTAGTTTGGAAATATCCTCTCTGAGGGAACTGGGGTGACCGGAATACACAAATATTTTAATCTGTGTACATCTGGGTTATTAGTATTCATGCTCCTCCCATAAACGAAAGGATTGTTTTTTCTTTCAGGCAGAGGAAACTCTAAATAGTGTCGTAATAACATTATATTCTTTGTTGTACATGTAGATGTTGCAATATTATGAGATTTCTTTTTCTCAAAGTGATCCCAAATTGATAATGGTATTGTAGTTCCTTGTTCTTCAGGTGCCTCTGTTTCTTTAGGTTGACTCGTTACCAAAGTGCTGCGTCTAATACATGTCAGGTCTTTTAGACAATGTTGCTGGACATTTCTGGCGTTGGAATCTATGCCAAACCTAAGCTTTTTAAAATGTGGATCCAAAAGACAAGCTTTTGCCATATGTTTGTTGCTTTCCATTTCACCAAGACGTAGTAGAATAGGACATTCATTAAAGTTTCTTTAATTTGACCGCCCGTCGGTGTTTCGGTGTTGGGTCATATTTAAATTATATTGCAGACTTCGTATTATCGATTATAAATTGTCATCGATTATAACCAATTATCTCAATATTATTGATAATCGGTTACGCACATCCCTAATATAAGGGTGATATATCTATGATGAGAAATAAATAAAACAAAATATATAGGACGTTTATAATGTTGTTAAGGAGGTCAAGTTTACGTCGCCATAATTTCTACACTGAGTGATGTAATTTTTCTGTAGTTAGGTGTTAACTCGCTATATCTAAAGGGAGTTGAGCAGTTGAGATTACGATGCGTTTAACAGAAACCAGTAATATTTGCTTTTTGCTTCCACTGATTAAACAGTAAAAGATGTATTAAAATAATATAGCAAAAATTTATCCATAAATATTATAAAACAATGTCTTCGCTGCGTCTGTCTACCTGTGTGTACGTCATTGCCTCAATTACTACTAAACAGATTATATTCCAATTGCCATTATATTCACGCGGGAGATTCCCACGAGATATGTATTTTATGAATATTTTGTGAAAATTACCTGACCTAGGAAAAAAACATTCTTCAGAAAGGTATCACTGTTAATACTACAGTTAAAGTCGATTTAAACATGCAACTAAATAGGGAAATTTATTGTTTTTATCAAACTTGTTTGTACATACATATATGTTTTAATTGACATTGATGTAAAGCGACTTATTTATTTAGATGATCCACTTTGTTTACATTTTTAGGTATTGTTTTGTTAAAAAGGATAATTTGGAAAAATATTCAAATGGATATGCTTAAGTGGGCCATACACTTGCAGATTTGTCGTAAGATATATTGTAGGGTGGATCCTAGGAAGGAATCTGACGATCCAATCAGCACACAAGTGGTTTGAAATATCGCGCAATTTCGCAGTTCACATTAATAATTGTGTCTTATAATATTTTTACGTGAACAATATTTTTATCACACCACCATTTTTTCCTTTTTCCGCACGGGTGAAACCACGGATTAGAGGATGTAATTCTACAAATTTTAATAAAAGTTCTTTTCTCCATATTGCTATTGCTGACGGCGCGTCGTCTTTATGAGTAATGGCAGTACTAAAAAACTTTTTAACTAGTCGATTGCTCGCATCATTACAAAATGTTAACAATTATCCATATGCTCCACTGCTTAAATTATTGGAAAATACATACAAAACACAGAAACATCTGCGACAGCATATGTGTATTATTACATAAAATCTATAACAAACATTTTACTGTTAAAAAAATATTATTTCTTAACTCATTTCTCCAAAATTGTTTTAATTCTTATGAAATTAAATTCTACATTGCTCTTCGCCAACTTACATATATCAAATTTCCTTTCTGTGGCCTAGCTTTCTAATAGAGGTACGCAAAATGTATCAGTGAAAAGAAAAGAGTGATATATATCATTTGATTGAAAAGATATATATCTTTCATTTATATCTCTAGCTCAGTAGCTCATTATTCACTCATTTATATCACTCTTTAGCTCAGTAGCTCATTATTCATTACTGGAGTTATTATATAAATTATTTATTGTGCATACGTTGAACATTGGTCATACAACGTGCTGATAAAAAGTCTGAACATTATGCACTATTCTTTGACTGAACATTATGCACTATTTTCTGAAAATAAAAATAAATTCTACAGAAGTATCCACCTGATTTTGCTTGATACTTTGCAGGTTTAGGATTTAGGACTATCAACCAAGATTCAAATTATATATAAAATAACTTTAATGATAATTAAATAAATTGGAATAGATTGGCGTATTTAAATAAATTTAAATTAGTATTTTGAAATGAAACAAAAAAATTTTTGTTATGCAAATATTTTGAGCAAACTAAAATATACTTTATCTCTAACAAACTAAAGTATACTTTATCACAGTGTTCATATTCGATCGCGAGTTGCTACGTCGTTTATATAGATCCAATTACATATTTGATTAAAAAGTTGGATTGTTTTCTTTCTCTTTCATGTAACGTCAAAACATATACTTTTATATATATCTTCACGACGTGGCGAGTGAGTAAAATAATTTATTTGGTGAAACGAAAAAGACACTTCGTTCCTGAGCTAGTGATATATTTTGATTTGATGTGAGCGAGTGGTAGATATGATCATAATATATGAGCTATATCTTTTACATCTCTCACTCACAAGTTACACATCTCTACTTTTTAATGAATACTTTAAACTTTATCACTGCCTGCACGCATTTACACAGTTAGTAGGTCATATCACTAGTATTATTAATAAAAAGATAAATTCGTGAGATTCTTCTCGTTGAGGAGCCGATGATTATCAGGAAATGAATGACTGGATCTAAGAAGTAGCAGTGATTATGGAGCCAATTTTTTCCCAACAAAAAAATTTGTTTTCTACAGGATACACAAAGCTTACATTAGCTAATTTGTTTATTATTTACTACCTATTTTGAATTAATAATACTTGCATGAAATGAACGCAAACAACCATCTTGTATTAATGGCTAGTAGGTTTATGTACGGAGTGATTTTTAATCGTCAAATCAAACTGCGGAATAAGTTGGATCCTGCGATCCGTCAATTCAGGTATTCAAAAGTTATCTGAAAAAATTTTCCTTTTGTAAATTCCATTCGCAACTCCTATTATCCTCTCCCTGGTTTTTCCTCATAAATACTATCCGTCTCTTTTATTCTTATCAAGACATAATAAATTTGTCTTTTCCTCGTACTTACGGCATGTTAGGTTTCAGAAATATGCAATGCAAATGGAATAGATTAAGTCGAAACATATATGTTCAATATAATATGCGGGAGTTAGTTTCTGCAAGGGTTTTTATTCAAAATAAATTTACATTTAATATCACGTGAAATATATGTTTTTTAAAATCATTTTTGGTACATAATGTTAGAATATTGCTTTGATTAAGTAGTTTTATCATAATTGAAAAATATATACGAGTAAGAAGCACAATAAATTGGACCTTTGGCTTGAAGAACGCATCAGTCCTAGATTGTTTTGTTTCTTTTTCCTTGTTATCATAAATGTCACGATAACGTTTATAGGCATCATTAATTATGTTGTTAACATTAAGATACTTAGTTGTTAACATATTCCATCCCAGAAATTAAAACATTTCTTTTATATATGTTAGTGCTATTATTGTGCATTATCTTTTAATATTGTCTGTACAGTTGTACTCGATAAATTAAGTTCTTAAAATCAAATTTAACCTCCATTTGTTATTTTCTTTTTCCCTTTTTTCCACACTTCACTACTAGTGTTTCGTTTAGGTAGCATAGTAGTAATAAAATTTTAATAATTTCCAACAAATTTTAAACAAGTAACAGAGACTCTCAAAGAAATAAAAAAAACTGTAACAAGTTTGATTATTTGTCACATACTACAGTTATATGGCGTGCATGCTCTTTAACACGGCATCTCTCTCATGTCAAGACCTGACCCCCGAACCAAAAAAGTTTATATTGCCTGAACCTGACATGACTATGTGTATATATATATATATATTTATATATATATATATATATATATATGTATATATATATGTATATATATGTATATATATATATATATGTATGTATATATATGTATATATATATATATATATATATATATACAAATATATATATGTATATATATATGTATATATATATATATATACATATACATATATGTGTATATATATGTATATATATATATATATATATACATATATGTGTATATATATGTATATATATATATATATATATATATATATATATATATATATATATATATATACATATGTATATATATACATATATATATACATATATGTATATATATACAAAAAATATGAAAGTTGTAAAATTAATTTTAATAATTTAGATTTTTTTATTGTCAATTTTAGATTTCTAGGAATGGAGTTTTATAAAGAAATAAATAATAGTATTTTTTCATTTTTTCTCAAACGTTAAATAACGTAATAGAAAAAGTAACTATTAACGTCCAATCATAGAAGTTTTATAGTCGAGTTTTGTGTGTATACTTGAAACATATTTTTTTCTCAAAAACCTTTTTTTAGATGCGTTTTTGTTCACTGTATCCTATTTCAAGCATAAGTATAGTATTAATAAGAGAACAAATCAAATAATGATTTTGCCTGGTAAAATCACCAATATCCTGTCTCAAATTGTTTTTGCTAGGTGAGCCATCTGATGCAGATAATATAAAAGAAAATTAACCGCAAATTAAATTAGCACTAGTTGGCGACTAAAAACTCATTGAAATTCATATTTGTGGCAAACTCCATAACATTAACTATTAACTAACATTGTGCTTTGTGAAACTATACTAAAAAGTATGAAAGTTATACATATTACTATGTGCCTAACACTTAAATATGTGCATTTGTAATTCCGTTATGAATGCACACATATATATTGATTTGTAAATGTTATGTAGATCTAATATCTATTAATACATGAAAACAAATATATTAAATGAATATCTTATTAATAACAATGAAGCAGTCATTTAAAATTTTTGGGATAAACAATACTGACTGCTTGGTTGTTACATGGTAGGATAATAAAGTTATCTGTAAAATCGGAACTAGTTAAAATGTGTTCATAACATTTTAAGAATAAGAATATTTCTTGTAATTTGGGCAACACAACACACATTTTGTTGTTAGTTACAGCTGCGTCCTTTGTAATAGTATATTCAGCCGAGAGATTTGGTAATCAAATAATGTCAATTTGAGGATTATATACTTAAATAAGAAAAAATAGATATTTTGTTTTCAACACTAGTTATTTAAATTAAATTTGATAACTTAATTTTAACTATATTTTAATGGATAATGGTTTAAATATTCAAATGCAATTTTTATTTTACTAAAGTGTACTAAATGAATCTGCTCCATAAAAAAATTATGTTAAGGGCATAGTAAAATGCAAGAAATAAAAAGACAGTGAGGGTCGCTTATAAAAAGGTTGCTTATAAGAAAAAACATTATATTACTAGTCGTACGTATGTAAATTATGTACTTAACTTACGTACATACGTATTTAAGATAATTTACATAACTTACGTACTTAGAATTTAACGTAAATATCATTTGAATTTGGGCAAGTAGTTTATGAAAAAATAAATATTTTTTTCGAAATTTTGATTTTATTATTTATTTGAAATCTATCTATTTAAAAATTTTGTACATTTAATACTTTATTGCTAATGTACAAAATTTTGAGTGAAGTCATTTTCAACATAGAAACCCGGTTATGCTCTTTATGTCTTACAATAAAACGCCATATTGAAGCTTTTTTCTCGTTAATATTTAGTGTTCGATTTGTATTTAAAATAGCTCCATAATATATAGGTTATTACACTTATAGAAAACTAAAATAGTTTTCTAAAAGTGTAATAGAATACAGACATATTTACGTCTTGATTTGTTAGTACGGATGATGAAAATAAATGCTTAGATGATAAGCACACTTCGTGTGAAAAAATTAAACACTGACCAAAATCAAGGAAAAAAATTAATCAGTTCGACCAAATAAAAAGGTTAAATACCACTGTTTTAAACAATTTAAGTTTCCTACTATAACTTCGGTCAAATGATATCACGAATGCGAAGATCTGTAACTAAATCAGTCAGTCGTATGAAAACACGCGCGTCGCCGCTCTGTTATGAGTGTGCTATGAGTGACCACGATGATTTTGAAAACGTGACGCGGGAAAACGCGGGATACCATGAAAATATGCGGAAGTTGACATTTGACAAAGCGTTCGAATTGACAGGTTCGTTCTTTTAAAGCTTTTCGGTTATTTTTAACAAATTTAGATTTGTGTTGGCGTTCTTTCAAAATTCACATTGGCGTTTATCTTATAATTCGAAATACATCTGATTTCAATAAAACAAAAAAAAACAAAATCAGTGTAAAACAAAATTTGTGCGATTATAAATAAACTTCTTTTCTTTTTCTACAATTAAAATATACTCTTAATAAAAAAGATTTGAATATATATTTTCCACCAAGCACGAATATAATTCACAAAGTGTATTTAAGCATGGAATGCTGTTAAATTGATGTATTTTTAACGGACTTCAGTTAAAGACGAGATATTCCATTTTAACAGTTTGTTTTTTTTGTTTATTGATGTAAAGGTTTTAAATAGTGTTCCGATTAAGACATTTTTTATATTCCGTACATTTGCGTAATGATGTTCGTAATACCATTAAGATGCGAACTTAATAAACAATATGGGTGACGAAACGATAAAAACAAATTACATATTTACGATAAAAGTTTAAAATAATATTTATATGACATTTATGTTCATGTCTTTTCTTGGTATTTATTGAATTGTATATTTTGAATCTTTTTCTGTTCCTGTAAGCACTTTTTAGATTAAAGACAAATAATGAAAATGAATAATGTAATAATAAAAATTAATAATGTGTACTCCGTTAGATATAAATAAATTTTCTCCGATAATTTCATTTTGTCTCCTTAAAGGTAATTAAAAACATTAAATGTAATAAAATAAGTGTCACGCTCGGAGATAGTTGTGATATTTTTACGTGACCGTTGTCGCAATATAATTGTAACAGCCCGTTGGGTGTATTGACTTAAATAATTACATTTTAATAAAAATACATTATTATTATTTATTAATTATGTATAATTATTGAAATATAATCTTGTTTTATTTGTGCATATTTTATTTCGTTATTGCCATTTACGGTGTTTACACACGAAATGATAACGTTCAGATTTTGTGACGCGTGATGATGTTCGTTCTTTAAATGTAATTATTATTAACACGTTCAGTACGATGGATTATGATCATTGACATTACCGTCGTGACAGATGACACCACTGACATTATGGAGAGAAAATTGTGGTATTTTTTTGTTCTTCAGCTGCATGTGTAGCTTTGTTTTATTTTATGTAATATTTTTATCTGCATAAAGGTTTTTTCGGAGAGTCTCCGTATATATCGCGTTTTCATCAATCACATAGAGTGTGTTGATTCATTTATTTCGACAGTCTTATTCGCACTGAATCTGTTAATGCTTATACATAGTGTTGTTTCATTGTTATAGCGAACATTTTTTTATTTCTTTCGAAAATATAAAACTGAAATAATCTCTACTGATATAATAAAAATAAACGTTGCACGTTTAGTCGTTTGTTTGTTTGTCGTTATATGTTTAGTTGTTTGTTTGTTTATAGCGAACATTCTATGCCTTCTTTTTGAAAATATAAAACTGAATTAATCTATTAATATAACAAGAGGAAACGTGTCATGCTTGATTGTTTGTCTGTCTTTCTTTCACACTTGTCCAAAGGGCTTCAATGAATGTGGATAATATATATCCTTGATAAATAGATAGAATATGTTTAGTTACGCTATTATTTACAGGAGTATATCAGTGAGTATATACGCTAAAAATATGTGCTGCCAAACTCGCGATGTCATATAATTACCTATCGGCAATAAGTAACACACAATAAATATTTTAATGATGAATAAAAGTATCATTATTGAACATGGTATTATTTATGTACGTCATATACATGGATATTTGTTATAAGAAAATGCTAAATAAATATATTGATATCTCACTCTAAAGATGCGCAGAAATGTTGCGCGGAGAGGCCACCTGTCACTACACTTTTTAACGTTCTGAACTTCTGACTTTACTCTTTATAAAACTTAATATATGAAAATCAATTTTTAAACTCCAAAATAATGGCGTGACTGTTTCTTGTTGACACGGTCAAGATTTGTGCGTGACATTGTCTCCTCAGATCTAATAATGAAACGATATAGGTTTTGAAGTGTCTCGGTTCATTGTCGCTCGTAGCGCCAGTTAGTGCACTCATTAATTAAGATCTAATCATTGGAACTTTTTTTTTGGAACTTTTTTCTCTAGTTTTTTTAGATCCAGTTTTTGAAATTATTTTAACGATATATTTATTTTGGTGCGCTCTTCATTTTAATCTACATCGTATTCGCTCCGTAAACACTGAAGATAAAGAGATTTAAAATTTTTGAAATGTCGAATTTCGACTTTGGACTCGCATAATAAATACAAACATTTACCCAATGGCGTCGTTTTGTATTTACATCATTCACTACACTCAATGATATCATATTAGAACTTTGCCAACAATGAGACATATTGACAAAATATTTCAGAAAATATTTAACATATTAATCGGAAAATCATACATATTTTTTAAGCAGTTGACATTTTGCCTATTTACTATTACGGTGTTGGGATAAATAAAATAAAAGAACATTAATAATCTGGTAATTGATATTTATTGATACTGGTAACTGAATTTTATTCATTAATCAGTTTACAAGATTACTTGAAATAAAATCTTCAAAAAAAGCAATACAATCAAATATCTTCGTAGATATAATATTATTTAAAGCCTTGATCATAATTTTGTTTTTATCGAACTTAGATGGCTGTACCTAGAAATGCAGGAGCCGTTTTACCTTCTACCAGATAGTACCACTTAAACCAATGTTTACATCTATTCGTAACATAATACTAAGTATTATTACAGTACCTATTTTTGTAGAAAACCAGTTCTTCCATCCAGCGGCTTTAATCCATTTCTCCTTAGAGGTCTTTACGTTATCTATGAGCATGTATTCCAGTGAGGTAACCCGTTCATTTTAGACTTAATATTGATTTACGGGACAAATTACGAAAGATTCAGTATTAAAAAGAAAAATTGTACCCACGTGTGTACATTCATTTTTTAAAACAGAATTTTTTTATTAGTCGTGTATATTATTCAAAACAACGTATACTTTAGACTTTTATTGTTAATAAATCGATTTATTTCTTTAATCTATTCGATGAAATGAATGAAAAACAAGTCTTTTATTTCTATATTATTATTACACTGTAGAATTGTTATGTAAATTTAACTGATTTAAACTGTGACTCTTATTCCATTAAGATGACAATCTCCAAACATATTCACATTATCGATACTTATGCGATAATAAGATCAAGTGTCTACACTAGTGATGCGTACCAGTGCAACGATATTGTCAATAACGGTTTCATTTAAAATCGAACAAAATGTATTCAAATTAACTTATCGAGTGTAGGCAATTCCGTAATTGTTTACGTTCTTTTCCTGGCTTTTATTTTTGAGTATAATTACAAAGAACGTGGAGCTTTACCGCTTATTGCATTCGATCTGCGAATAAAGTATAAGTAGGCCACCAGGGAACAATCTATGATACGCAGATCATATCCGTGGGTCGCGTTCAACGCCTCCATTCCATCTCTAGTTATATTTTATGCTCTGTGTCATTATAAGACGTTATCACGTCAAAAAAGTGGGTACCCTGTATTCGGATGCCGCCACAAGTTTTAACTTGGAAACGTCTATGGTGGCACTAAAACTCCTTAATGTGTGGTGGATCGCCTGCGGTAATTTCCATGCTGGTAGTAAACCAGGCGGACTTTTTTATCCTTGCGTTTTGTTCCTCCCTAGGGGGACGTTAAGAAATCATAAAGGGGCCAAATGTGTTCGAACTTTCAAAAGAAAAAATAACATTTGCATTGTTAAATCCACTCAATAATTCAGTCATTCGCATGCAGACACAAACATCTCATTAATAAAATTTTATTATTTAATTATACCTAAGTTTTTTAGGAATGGACACCAAACAAACGTGAAAATGATGTTTTTTATAGTAACATAGAAAAAAAAAATTAAACCCAGGGAGGTTCGACCCAAAAACAATTGGGAACCCCTGCTTTAGAGTTTATTTCATTTGGCGTCGGTAAGTGGCACCTCTTTGGAATCACCATGAATGACTTTGTTTATTTATCGTTTCCTGAGATTCTGTCTGTACATATTTTTGCAATTCCGTCAATGAATTATTACAGAGCAACAGTGCTGTAACTTTAAATAAATTTTATTAAAAATGATTCATATCCTATTTCCCGCCGATTTCCCCTTGGATACTCTAGGTTTCCGTTCCTCGCAACTCAAAAGAAACATTGCTCTTATGAAAATTATCTTCAAGCTATTAAAAGGAAAAATCCTATGGCCTGACTAAACTTTCATTCTTCATATCATTGACTAAACTTTCATTCTTCATACCTGAGAATTTCATGCGCTCTTGCAGTCATCACCTTTTTGCTATACCAACTCTTAGAACCGAATTATATCAGAACTATCCAGTTTTCCGCGTTATACAGCCGTTCAACCACCTGATCGCGGTCGCACCAGAGTGATTTGTTTATGATGAGTGAAAGTAAATTTGTCGAATTGTATTATCGTCATCTTTTATAGTTTTTGTGTACCTTTGTATTCATGTTTAATCTAGTAGTTTAAATGTTGTTAAACCATTAATTTCTTATCGTTATGTACAGGTTGCCTATAATGTATCGATAAATGTGTGTGTATAAATAAATAAGTATTCTATTTAATTTGTTTAATTGTCCCGGTTTAAAAAATAGATTCACATCAGAACATAAAGGAAATATTAAATTACAAATACACTTGATATTTTCTTCCGTATAATAACGTAGTCGTAATATTCAAATCCTAATAAAGCGACGCGTTACATCGAATCGCCTGCGCGTCTACCATTTATCGTTTACGCAGAATGCAAATGCAGACTTTTGTTGGCCGTCTTTCCACCGACTTATCATTAAGTTGGTGGCCGTCTTTGCACTATAAATACACTTGATATTTTCTTCCGTGAAATAATGAATTCGTAATATTCAAATCCTAATAAAGCGATTCGTTACATCGAATCATCTGCGCGCCTACCATTTATCATTTACGCAGAATGCAAGTGCCGACTTTTGTGGGCCGTCTTTCCACCGACTTACCACTAGGTTGGTGGACGTCTTTTTACTACAAATACAGTTGATATTTTCTTCCGTGAAATAATTAATTTGTAATATTCAAATCCTAATAAAGCGATGCATTGCATCTAATCGTCTGCGCGCCTATCATTTATCATTTACGCAGAATGCAAGTGCCGACTTTTGTGGGCCGTCTTTCCACCGACTTACCACTAGATTGGTGGGTGTATTTTCATCGATTTACTACACAAGTCATACATGCGCTTCGCATAATAAATGTGTCCAGTCTCCGTTAGCGCATCTTCAGTTTTATGTTTTATTCTTTTCTCCCTCAAAATGTGCTCAAACGTTCGTTTCTTTTCTCCCTCAAAATGTGCTCAAATGCTCAAATGTTCTTGCCTCCCTCAAAATGTTCTTTTCTCCCTCGAAACGGCTCAAAACGTGCTGTTTTAAGTTGTAACGTTTCAATCGGCGAGTGTAGGCCAGAGTTGCTTTGATTTTTTAATGGACTAATTTTTGTAAGACGCGTGCATTGAATTATTAAATATCATATGATCTCCAGTCACTGTCGGTCGCTTGCGTTGCACGTTATCATCAAGCTATCGACAAAGGTTATAATTTATATTTTTATAAACAATAAATCACGCCTTATCGAAAGAACGAGATGTATTTTATATGTTTAATTTATGTCGCTTGGTACTATTTCGTAATACAATATTTCATTTTTTAATTAGGGCATAATGATTATTATAAAAATATCTGTCATCGTTTATTTTATTGTCACCATTATTTTGTTTGTGTTCTTTGCAAAAAATTGAATAAAAATTATAATAGCAACCGATTTTATGATATGATTATGACAATGGTCCATAAAAGTAAAATGGTGAGGTTTATAATAACCTTTCTTTGCTCTAACATGGGACAGTTGTGATTTAAAATGGCCGATTATTTGTTTTTTTACGACTTGCAAGTTGCCATCAAATACGGTAAGACTAGTGAATCTGAGAGTCAACAAATAGTGAGTTGGCGTAAATGTGTAAATACCACAACGTAAATGTGTAAATACCGCAACGTAAATGTGTAAATACCACAACGTAAATGTGTAAATACCACAACGTAAATGTGTAAATACCACAACGTAAATGTGTAAATACCATAACGTAAATGTGTAAATACCACAACGTAAATGTGCAAATACCACAACGTAAATGTGAAAATACGACAACGTAAATGTGTAAATATCACAACGGAAATGTGTAAATACGACAACGTAAATGTGTAAATACCACAACGTAAATGTGTAAATACCACAACGTAAATGTGTAAATACCATAACGTAAATGTGTAAATACCACAACGTAAATGTGTAAATACCACAATGTAAATGTGTAAATACCACAACGTAAATGTGTAAATACCACAACTATTTGCTATGTTATTTATATGTCTATTTGTAACGTTATGGTTGTAAATTGTCTATTTTTTATATATTTTTGTCCATTTTTTATATTTATATTTGGTTGTAATTGATTATAATGCCACGGGGGTGTCAATTGATAAGGCAAGAATGACATTTACGCTGATACACTCCTAAACTCCATACATCTTTCCTAGCCGTACAATGACGGTCAAAATTGTAAGAACGGAAGAACTTCCATGATCTGAAATATTAGAGCTAAGTTTTAAAGATACTTCGTAATATTTAATACTACTTTCGAGCATCTACGTCATGCGAGCTGTACTTAAATAATATTTAAAGCCATTTTTAACTTTCAATATCATGTTATGGCGAGAAATACTCTGAAATGGATCCAGCGGGCATGGAAGAGAAGAGTTATCGATACGTAGGAACGTCCTGTTGACCAATGTAAAAATATGCAGGAGGTGCAGAGAATGTCAGCAAATACAGCAACCAATAGATGACCGGTCTCATTTGACGGCAATATCTACAGTGCCAGCCGAAACGAGACTGAGCGCCAGTGCTGCAGGATAGGTGAATTATCAAGCAGACTTTGTGGCTGAGCCACAAAGATCAAGCACACGAAGAAGACTATTTTTATTACTAATCTATATGTCTCCGCCAAAATTGAATTGCCGTATTAACAAATATGCTCTGTGTCCCTTTGTTGTACCAATTCGTGTTTGAATACCTTAAGTGAGAGAAGTCCCACATCCATTGATCATTTACATTTAACTATTACTAAGCTAATGCCCTCATGTTTATTAATATATGTGCTTTATTTTGAATTACTCCTAAGAAAGATAGAAATTTACGGAGGTTGATCAGAAAGCACTTGAAATATTGAATTTTTGCTAAGTATTGCCCATGCTCAGACTGCGTCAATTTACTTGACTGAAACGATGGGGTGGAGTTGCACGAAGTTCGCTCTAATCTTAATGATTCGTCAAGGGATGCTTTTCTCCTGGTTTTTCTATCTCTGGTACGATATTCCTTAGGGAATTCAGTCGGTGGGCGAATTCCACTGATTGTGTATCTAGCAGCAACGATACGTTACGTTCTTGTTACGTTCTTTACCCCAGATCTTACTTCTGCCCTGAATGCGCCACCTCTCTCTGTAGTACATCTTTTAATTTTGCTAATATATTTAAATAAACTCGTATGTGACTTGACAGACAAAGTTTTTTGGTTCAGACAAATAAAGGTTCACAGTTCGAGTCGTCTAAAGCCTGTGGCAATATCCACTCTATTTCGCTTCTTATCTTATGTGTAATGCATTACGCTATTAAGAACGAAGAAGAAGGAAAGTGGTCAAAGAAGATAGCCTTCTCGAATACTTATATGTACAAGAATATTTCTTGTAGACATCTCATTGAGTAACGGTAAAGTATCATTTCGAAGTTAAACAAGTTTTTTCGAAGTCAAAAAAGTTTTTTTGAAATCAACAAAGCTGAGGTAGATCTTTTTTTTTATAACGATATTTGGTCTGCTGATGAACGATTAAGTTGGAAACCAGCTCGTTCTATGGAGATGCTACTTTCAACGGTCTCCACTATCCTATCCATAATGATTTTGCATAGCTCTTTGGAAGACACTGAAAGCAAGGTAACTTGTTGATATATATAATGATACTTTCTTCGGTACGATGATTATGAGACCATTATTCTACACGTCTGGAGGTAGCTATACTTCCCAAAGGCCGGTAAATAGGAGAATCAAGGCGAAGATGGCTATGACTGATAGCTATGCTGACTTACTCAGCTTTTAGTATCTCCACTATTGTTCATTTTAATACGAGGGTTTCACAACTTTTTTGGGCTCAGATAACTCTCATTATTTCAACTTTATAATAATAATAAGCTTTTTTATTTCCCAAAAACTCAGTACACTACTTTGTACTCCTTTGTTCCTTAAAGTACTGCAGTGAATACTTTTTGAAACTGAACATGCACAATGTTGGAAGTGCCCCTCTCGTGTCCAACACAAGTCTTCTTCATCTTTGGGAGGTAACTTTTTGAAAGTGATTTTTCCGGCTAACGATTTTGTAGCTTCATAAAGCTTCTTCAAGTTATTAATTAAATTTTAAAATTAAAATCTAGTCATACAGTCTGTTGTCCGTTGGTCTATGCGGTGTATGAACATGTATTAAAAAAGTTATGATATATAAATTATAATTATTAATAGACTGGCCTTTTATGCTGTCTTAAAAGCATCAATTAATTTATATAAAGTTATAATTATGCTATCCTTGATATCAGTTTTGAACCTTGAACTACAGACTACAGATGGCACTGTTTCTTTTATTTATAAATTAAATGAATTATTTTTTCAACCAACGTTATGAAATTATATTAATTTTTGTATATTTATTATAAATAATGCCCATGTAAGAGTGTGTGAGTTAAATTTACATTACATAATATTAATAACTATCCCACTGCATCATCTGTCTGTGTTCGTTGATTTGGGAGTCAGATTTGATTTGCGATCGACTTTTCGTGAGTATATGACCAATATAGCAAAAATATCATTTTGATAACTTGGATTCATGTTAAATAATTCAAAAGTTTTTCAATCTATATCATCAATTTGTCTGCTGTACATTTCATTGGTGCAAAGTCGATTAGAATCTAGTTCCATTATTTGGAGCCCACATGAAGCCAAGTATTGCTTGATGATTGAATGTGTGCAAAAGATGTTCCTTCAATACCTGTATATAAGATATAACTAATGGTTATTTCCCCTTTCTATTTCCTACTTCCTCTTGGGTATGCTAGGTTTCCATTCCAGAGGGGATGTTGCACTAATAAAATTTAACTTCCAGCTTTTAAATTTTATTCTTCGTACCTGACAATATCCTGTGTTCACGCAATCATCGCTTATTTGTTACACAATAGAATTGAACTATATCAAAACTCTCCGGCTTCCCGCGGTCTTCAACTGCTCAACCACTGCTGCAAACTGATCGCGACCGAGTGTGATTTATTTATAATGAGTAAAAGTAAATTTGTCGAAATGTGTCGTTGTTATCTTTTGTAGGTCTCATGTATTTTGTATTCATGTTTAATCTAAAAGTTTAAACTTTGTTAAATCATTAATTTCTTATTGATAGGTTACCTGTAATGTAACGATAAATGTGTGTGTATAAATAAATAAATACATTTGAGTGGTCAGAAAGATTTTTTTGTTGTTTCCATTTTCATTCATGCATTAAATTCTCAGCCCATTTTATGTATTTCAATTTTGTATTTGATTAACATATTGGCAAATTCATATTTCTTACGTGTTTTGAAAAATATAGTTACAATATCTTTCCTACCTATTAGGACATGGGAAGTTTAACTATGCTGTGATGCTATCATGCGGCTTGATTCTACTTAATGTTATGATGGAATCCATGAATATGAGCTACGTGCTGCCGTTTGCCGAGTGCGATCTCAATCTTTCTAATCAACAAAAGGGACTCATATCTGCATCTGCTTTCATAGGTAGAGTTTTTTCCTGTTTCTTGTTTTAAAACTTAAATTGCAAGTTGTTAATTATTTATTCATTTTCTAAAATTTTTTTTAGTGCAACACTTCTTTTAGAACATATTTTATTTATAATAGTAGTCAACACTGTTGGTAAGACCAAAGTTTTTCTTTTTTAAAAATTGTATTCGGTTCTATAGGTATTATCAGTGGTTCCTATCCTTGGGGCTACCTGGCCGATGTGAAGGGACGCCGTGGCGTGATGTTACCCTGCATCTTTTTAACATGTGTGCTGTCCCTCTGTTCTAGTCTCGCTGTCGACCATTGGACTCTTCTAATCTTGAGGATCCTCACAGGATTTTGGTAACAAGTATAAAAAGCAATTTAATGATGTTAGAAATTATTATCTCACGTGTTTCTATATGTTTTTGAAGGGTAGGTTTTGTGGATGGGAGGATGTAAAAAAATATTTTTGTACATGAACTAGCAAGCAACACATAAGTATGTTAAAAACTGGTGAACGTTGCAGGATATTCATGTGTGCTCTAGGCAGATAAAATGAACTATGACTCTGTCTTCTCACACATCAGTTAAGAGGATATCAACATAATTATCTAATAATTCAAAAAAATGCATGATTATAAGCGGAATCGCTTGATCATAAGCGTTGGAGTTGAAGTGAATATCCTCTGATCATGCCAATTATAAAATCTGAAGAAAATAAATGAAGATAGCACCCTTACATTTGTTTATAATAAAATATACAAAACTTTTTTAATATTTTATCTAATATACGTATATAAATTGCCTGTCGTAAGTATATGACTTGCGTTGGTTTCAAGGATCTACAGACTAAAGAATTAAACAAGATCACAATACATCCGCTATCCTAGAAATGACGGAAATGTCGCATGACAAATCCGAACACGCTGTAAGCCTTTTGATAGGTTTCAGTGATATGATTATGAAATGTTAGATGTTTATCCGTAACTGAACTGAGATTCCTGACGAATGTTGATTCCATTTAACTCGTAATTCTGCATCTGTCATCATTGCACATTTGCTCTCATTAAATTGTAGCTCAAATTCCATTAAAAAATACTGAGTCAATATAATTTTGAGACAGCTCACAATCAAATTGTTATTCTATCCTCGAGAGTAGTTTCACATCATCAGCAAGTAGAATGCAACAAGCAATGCTGACAACTGAGAGCAAACCATTAACATAAGGAGAAACCTAAAGAGAGTATAAATTACTATCTTGGCTGACTCCAGATCGAGTAATATATGGCCTTGATTTGAAATTTCAAAACTAAACATATTGCTTTGGAGCCCAAAAGAAACTGACGAAAAATTTTGCTCGAGTTGAAGACATAATGCTCACTGTCCATCATCTGGCACTAAACTTGAGTATATATGTGATATTATATCGATGACAATATATAGATAATATAGATCTATGATTTTTTACATCAGCCTTGGAACCAAATTTGAACCAATTTTATTATCTAGCAAATCTTCCAAAGGGATGGATGAAGTTCAGAACTTTAGGATAGATTTATTATAATTATAATCGGTTTGATCGAGTTAGTTTGAGTCAGACTTATGTGCGTCGAAAACTAAACATTTTGTGATCACAGCTCAAACCAACTTTTTTTAAATATTTATGATAGAACGGTTTGGTGTAAATGGCATGGATAAGCTTACCATTACACTAAGATGGATAATGATACCACTGGTTTACACTAATCCTCCTTTTAGTAAAAACATAGTCGATTAATATATTTTAATTTAACTTATAAAAACATTAACAGCTTCATCACCTTTTTTAATCTTATAAAGATTATCCCAGTCCATCTTATGAGATGACCCTCTTCGTGAAATGATGAATTTATTCATACTTTGACAGGAGGGTGATAGGGATCCAGATAAACCACACTCTCTACTGTCGAGAACATATGTTAATGCTAGTATCATTGAATGCGTATAGCACCAAATCCAATTTCCTTCTGCTGCAATTAATTACCTCATTGTACTCTTGGAAGTGACAATATGACATGAAGCACTTAAAATAATAAGAGGACTACAATATTTTTACGTTTAGAATAAAGACAAACATTTCATTCCAATTAAAGAATGTGAATTATAAGCAAGAATGTGAATCATAAGGACATTTCATTACATCTTTGTAATGAAAAGTCCTAGGTTCTATATATTTATTTTAATTATTTTTAAAGTTAGTACTTATTCTATTTTAGTAATAAAAAGAATTTAGTGAAATACCCTATGTTGGTAAACTAGTTGTGAAAGAACTTTTTACGTGGGAAAAATTAAAAAAAGACGGTAACATCAATCTAAAAAAAGTTAACATTTTTGACTGCAAACAAAAAGAGCTATTGACTTAATATGTAAAATAATTGGGATATAAATTGTTTTTTTTTTATTTTGGTCAATTATAAAACTGCTAACCAAGCAGTATTATAAATTGATAACCAACGCGAACACGTATAATTCGGGCTAATGTATTAACAGTTTTATATCTCGTTTGAAGGGAAATGATTTACCTTAAGTCATCACTGATATGGATTTTCAAGCATGATAATTATTCAATAATATATAATATAATTACGTTGGGGGGACAAATATGTTATCGTGAATATCTCAAAAGCTATGTGTTTTTAGTACGTTCAGAAATAAGGGGATAATATTTTTTTTTAATATTCTTCAGTATTATTCAGAAGACATACTATCGTAAACTAAGAAAAAATATTTTTTAATTTTTATATAACTATGAAAAAAATATTTTTATATGTTATCATAACTAATTTTTTTAAATGAAATTATCATTCATTTTTTTAAATGAAATTATCATCACACAATATATAGAATTAAAAAAAATATTTTCCATTACTCGATTAATAAATTTTTTTTTTAGTAATTGAAGATAAAGCCTAAACAATCAAAACTGAATACAGGTTTCATGTAAATTGCAGACACGATGTATATGCTTACGTTTGTAGCTTTTGCTTGTACAGGGTGTCCAGTGGCAGATTTCAAAGTTTGAACAAACATAGTTTCTGAACGCAACACATAAGAGGGGCGCGGGGGGCGTCATTAGAAGCGCAAGCGGTGCGGATGTTTTAGTAGCCATGGAACAGTGGAGTGGAGAGCACCACGCTTTTGCCATCGATGCGTACATTTTGAGTGGATTTTCGCTGTCTGTTGCACGCCATCGATTTAATAATCATTACAGTAGTTGTCGATTATGTGATGGACCATCGATCAACTGCATTCAGTCATGGGTAGCAAGGTTCAGAGCTACAGGATCAACATTAAATAGGCCCAGGCCAGGACCTACACCATTGATAGCCACGGATGAAAATGTCGAGCGTGTTATGGTTTCTGTTGTTGAAAATTCCAGTTTGTCATTGCGTACACATTCATCGATATTGGGAATTCTGAAATCTACTTTACAGGTAATAATGCGAAAAAAGCTCAAGTTCCATCCATATCAAATTCAAATTGTTCAAGATTTACACGATTCTGACTTTGAATTAAGAAAAACTTACGCGGAGGTGATGTTGTTGAGATTTCGTACTGCTACCCGGGATGGGCAACGTATTCTTTAGTGACGAAGCTCAATTTCACATTGGAGGTTATGTGAATAAGCAGAACTTTCGTTACTGGGATGTCCACAACCGAAGACAAATGAATCAAGAGCCTTTACATAAGCCTACAGTAACAGTCTGGTGTGCCATGTCTGCATCTGCAATCATAGGGCCTTATTTCTTTGAAAATCAATGTGGCCAAACTGTAACTGTGAATTCGGAGAGATATGCTCAGATGTTAAATGACTTTTTCAGGGTGGAACTACAGAATAGTCCATCCTCCAACCAAAACACATGGTTCCAGCAGGACGGGGCCACAGCTTACACTGCTAATGTGTCTATGAATGCAGTGCGGCAGTTATTTCCAGAAAAAAACTTAAAATCCGTTGTTTACAAAACAAATTCAAGCACTGTGACACAACTTAAAGAAAATATTCGAGCCGAAGTCAGTAGGATAGCCCAGTCGCTCTGCAAACGTGTTTTTGAAAACATGCGTGCTAGACTCGAATAGTGTGTCTGACTCGATGGCCGCCATTTGGAAAACGTGGTTTTTAAAAAATGAAATCCGAATTTGTTGTTATAAAGTTAAAATAAACCTACTTTGTATTAGAGGTGTAGTTTTTTTTTTACAATTTTTCAAACATTGAAATCTGCCACTGGACTGGACACCTGTATTTTCTTTACTCCAGGCCGTTCGTTTTGTAATTATATTATATTGACATAATCCACTTCGTATTGTTGATTTCTTTTATTATATTTATTTGCAGCCTATCAGGATCAGCTTCAACCGTGTTTGCTTATATTGGTGAGCTCCACACTTTAGAAAGACGTGCGTCGGCCATAGCATGGTGCTCTGCTTTCAACTCAGTGGCATTTGTTGTTTTACCATGTAATAGTTGTTTATTTATTTTAAACATTTATGGTATAATCTGTTTATATGTAAATGTTCTAATATCTCTTTGCACGTACTTTCTGTATAAGAACTATCCGGAATTTGTCACTTAAATGAAGCGCTAAGAGGAATTGGTAAAATTGTTTTATCTTAAGTTGGTAGATCCTTCTTTAATTATCAAGCCAAACTTAAGTGCGACCTATCAGATATATACAGAGATATATGCAAAGAGTGTTTACAGCAGCTGTCTTAATAGGTTGACCTAAAAGTTGCTCTGCAAATTTTATTAGGGATAAACTAATTGAACAAAGTGTTTGCCTTAAATTTTGTGTTTCAAACGAAATTTCTTATGCCAAATTGTTTAAAATGTTAAAAAAGACCTACGATGATTTGACTGTGTCAAAAATACAAACACATGAGTGGTACAAATCATTCAAAGAGGCCCGTGAATTGGTTAAACACCAAAATGTTGTCCCAAATGGCCTTCGACGTCTACTACTGACGATAACATTGAAAAAACCAAACAATTAATGCTTGACAATCCTCATTTCGGTATTAGAGTGTCGGCTCAAGAACTTAACGTTTATAAACTGACCGTTCGAGGAATTTTTACCAATATTTTGCACATTAAAACAAGATATTCAAATGAAAACAAGATATTTAACCATTGATAGAGGTTTCGCTAAATAATAACTTAAAAGAGTAATATTTATGTGAATCAGGTGTGTATTGAGTCTAATATCTGGTACTTTACTGTATAGAATAGTAGAAAAAAGCAAATTTTCAAAGTGGTGAATTCAAAACTTTGATTGAATCGTAATAACCGGTTATTATTAAATACCTAACTTAATAAAAAGGTT
This sequence comes from Druceiella hillmani, assembly GCA_039881145.1. Classification (NCBI taxonomy): domain Eukaryota; kingdom Metazoa; phylum Arthropoda; class Insecta; order Lepidoptera; family Hepialidae; genus Druceiella; species Druceiella hillmani. The sequence goes on from JAYKKI010000027.1 coordinate 4,210,762, forward strand.
TTGAATCTGTGAAGTCTGTATCTATGGAATGAAAACTGCGAAAATTGAGAAAACCTAAAAAGAAATGAAAATTGTGATGTTTGTACAAATTGTAATATGCTATTTGTAATACAGGCTGCATTATTCTTTATGATACATTTTCATAGATCTCTCTAGAATGTGGAAAAATCAAACCATTACTGACATAACATCCTTCAAAGTGAAAATGGAAAAAAATTCCAACTTTTTATTATAAAATCTCTTCAACACATTTATTACATGTAATCCTACTACCTCCAAGAAAACAAAAATTTTAAAAACTATCATAAAACTGTTTTCTAAAACTATTTTTCAGCAATACGATCATTTGAGGATTCACAAAGTGTTGACATGATATTTTTCTCATAATTTTCATTATAGGTATAATTCATCACATTACCCTGAAAGGAAAAAGTAGAACTTGAGTTTATTAACAGAAAATTTTTCAAAACATTTAATTTTTTCATTCTTTGTATTATTGTGAATTATGGCCCAAATCAGCTTTGTAAAAATAAGTCGTAAGGAACAATATATCTGTACACATATATAGAGCAAATTATACTTGTTAGGATGATGAGGGTAAAATTGATTGCAAATAGCGCCTTCAGGCACCGATGCAAGTCATTTGTAGTTAATTGATAACTGTTAATTAATTGCCCTTGCCTGTAGCTATCTGCGTGCTGCATTTACGTTTTAATGAATTATAATAATCTACATCTTTACATTAATGTCTTTACTTAGGGTAAAATTAATTTCAAATATCACCTTTAGGTTAACTTGCCACGTGCTGCATTTACGTTTTAATAAATTATAATCATCAACATCTTTACATTAATGTCTTTACTTAGGGTAAAATTAATTTCAAATAGCACCTTTAGGTTAACTTGCCGCGTGCTGCATTTACGTCTTAATGAATTATAATCATCAACATCTTTACATTAATGTCTTTACTTAGGGTAAAATTAATTTCAAATAGCACCTTTAGGTTAACTTGCCGCGTGCTGCATTTACGTCTTAATGAATTATAATCATTGACATCTTTACATTAATGTCTTTACTTAGGGTAAAATTAATTTCAAATAGCACCTTTAGGTTAACTTGCCGCGTGCTGCATTTACGTCTTAATGAATTATAATCATCAACATCTTTACATTAATGTCTTTACTTAGGGTAAAATTAATTTCAAATAGCACCTTTAGGTTAACTTGCCGCGTGCTGCATTTACGTCTTAATGAATTATAATCATTGACATCTTTACATTAATGTCTTTACTTAGGGTAAAATTAATTTCAAATAGCACCTTTAGGTTAACTTGCCGCGTGCTGCATTTACGTCTTAATGAATTATAATCATCAACATCTTTACATTAATGTCTTTACTTAGGGTAAAATTAATTTCAAATAGCACCTTTAGGTTAACTTGCCGCGTGCTGCATTTACGTCTTAATGAATTATAATCATTGACATCTTTACATTAATGTCTTTACTTTTTGTGTTTTGGCACCATTATAATTCTACTCTGAGTTTTACTCACAATAATCTAATATCATTTCCATAAATTGTGCATCTGTAGAGAACAGCACCTATACAGAGATAATACATATAGATTATTAACATTCTGCTGCCAATGTATTAAATTACTGTGGTATATAATTAATATTTTAGGTTTGGCCTGGGTAATAATGCCTTTACAGTGGCGGTTTCATCTGATGGGAAGTCTGGAGCTGCTTCCCTTCCGCATCTTCATGATGTGCTGTTCCATTCCTGGTATCATCGCGCTTATTGCACTGATTTTCCTTCCCGAGAGTCCAAAGTACTTACATGCGATGGGAAAATCCGACGAAGCTTTGAAAACTTTGAGACACATGTATGCTGTCAACACTGGGCAAAAAGCCGAAAGTTTTCCGGTACCATTTTGTCTTTTAATTAAAATTTAAAACAAATTATATTGGCGTACAATAGAGTTACATTGATTAAAATTAAATAATTGCAACCATCGCTCACAATAGATAAAATCAATTGTCATCTTGTTATAAAACTGTGCAAATTCCTGCTTATAATTCAATTTTAAGAACGTGTTTACTGTCCACACGACAAAGACAACAAGTCTTTGTTTATATATCTAGATAGGTAAAATTAAGTTAGTAATATGTCTAATATGTATGTTTCGAATAATAAGTTAAATGCTTAAGTTACTCAAGAAATTCTAATATAAATGAAATTGACCTAGAAAGTTAGTTTTGTAGTAGTGAAGTTTGTACACGCTAGAATCATATCGATACGGGACAGTGATAAATATACAGGTGTAATAAAGAATGTGTCTATTATTCAAACGGGTGATCCTGTGCATGAATCTGAGTAGGGAATGTTAAGGAACTATATGAAAATTCCCAACTGTTTGTGAAAAAATCATTCTTTTCTCATTTCTATTTTAATATATACGATGTAATATTAATGTATTTATTATCTATATAGGTGAATCTATGTATTAAACTGAGAAAAAATGGAAAGGTACCATAAGGTACCATTATTGAAAAAATCACTGTTAAATTTACGATTCCAATAAAAAATATTTTTTATCTTTTTACAAATACACGATTCAAATGTTCTTTGTTTCATACGTAGAATTACCTGTACAAGCTCTTTGTTACATCTGTATAATAGTCACTATTCTAACCGACCTCCTATTTTATTTGTAATCCATTTTTTTATATATTCTCATTATTTTAATAATATACAATTTTTAATTATTTTTAAATTTAAAATTATAATGAAATAATAGTTGGTTCTAGACCGGCTAAGCCACCTTACATAGAAGCTTTAAGAGGCACACGTTTGCTCGGTTGGTCATGCTTCATCCGAGGCAAGTGCATAAGTGTCTCTGTAGAGCACTGCCACGGTGTTGTCTGTGCTTGAAGTATGGTTTACGAGCGAGACGGACAAAAACCAATATTATAAATTAATATCCTAAATAATTTATTTAGTTTTACAAAATCATCATGTTCACAAACATAAGGTTCAATCTTTGATTTAAACTGTTTTGATAAACAAAAAAAGACACTGCAAGCTAGTGCATGAGTCTTCTGAAGCTAAAAACCATAAAGTAATTAAAAATTGCATAGTTATTTTCCATTAAAATGTTGCCATATATATACATATAAATATATATATATATATATATATATATATATATATATATATATATATTTGTATATATATATATATATATATACATATATATATATATATATATATATATATATATATATATATATATATATATATATATATATTAATATATTTATACATAAATATTGGCAGGTAGAAACCATAACAGATACGGTGACACCCAGGCAGACTGGTGCAAATCTTAGTTTCCTGAAAAACTTATGGAATCAGACAGTGCCATTGGTGAAACTTCCACTCTTGCGATGTACCCTCATTTGCTTCGCAACCTTGTTCACCAACTTTATGTTGTAAGTTTTGGTTTCATATTTTAATTTGGTTTTATTGGATTTTGCATGTTCTGTTCGAATAAGTTATGTCTAGGTTCTTAATTATTAATATTAAAAAGGCCTGGTACCATAGTAGAGCATGTGCGGAATATTTACATATTTCGAAAAGGAAATGTACTAGCTTTTCCTCATGTCAATTTTTAATCAAGACAGTGGGAATTTTTCTTACCTAACGAGATAATTGCAACTAGGGTAGCCATGTGTCCTTTTCTCCTGGGCTCTATCCTCTTTTTAATGGCGCTTAGCTCTGTGCAGAGAGATTTTTGAAATAGTTCCAGAGTTTTAAAGAAAATGGTTTTCTATTATTAACATCTTATTTTAGTCAATTGACTATTGAAAGAAATGAATTAAAATTCGAAAATATATCTCAAATCGTTAGGATTAAATATAATTTTATAACTTGTAAGACACTTTACAATTTCCTCTTAAAGACTGGTAAAAAATTGTATTTGTTATTTATCATGGCTTGATTTAATATTGCGTAAATGCCACATTTTTAAACTTGTGTTTTTGAAGATAAAATAAAAAGGCTTGATAGAACAGGGTATTTCATTAATTTTTTTTAAATTTCGTATAACGTAATTTTAAAGTTTCGGCTTAATTACCACACTCTTTACTTTGTAGCTGACGTGGAATGAAAATTATTTTGACAAATCTTAAAAATTTCATGAGTTATAAAGTTCCAACTTAACGTTTAGACAAGGACAGCGATACTAAATTGTGATGCCATTTTTAGTAATGCTTATTGTACTCTATAAGAGCGAATGAAATGGGAGATGATTGAAACTCATGTTTCGTTTATTTTATATTAATTTTCAAAATTGTGTCAATGCTAGTTTTCAATTAATCTATATTTCTCTGATATTTCATGAAAACTAGCAAATTTAGGAGAACACTGTTTAAGATGATACTAAATTCAGGATTGAATGTTTTCAGAGCAAATGGCCTTTACTTGTGGACACCTGATATACTTAAGAGCCTCCTGCAGAAGAGCAATACTGGACAGACTGTCTGTTTGGCAGTGATGGCCAAACAACACGTGGTTCTAAATACTACATATCCTGAGGTGAGTCTCTTGTGAATCGTATGGAGATTTCTAATTCAAAGGAGGGAATGTCTTTGTATCAAAGTTGAATATTTCCAAAGAAGCTAAAACTATTACCATTCAATTTTGACCTGTTACAAAAATTAAACACATTTTTCCCAAAAACATTTTTACTGTCTCTAAAATATTTTCTTCAGACTTTTTGATGGGTTGTATTTTAAATATAATGAAATTGAAGAGTATTTTTGTCTTAAAAAGCACAGGGGCGACTGATTGGTTACGAAGACAGAAGTGGTATTGATACATCAGTTCTAAATATAATCATAGTGTTTATTATACAGTGTAACAAAGAGTTATTCATACAGACGATTCTGAAAATGTTAGGAACTAAATGAAAAATCATTGCGAAATCTGTAATTTCAACAAAAAAAAATAAATTCTATCTGCGGAAATACACTTCAAACATTATTTTGGTGCACAGAATCAACAGTATGAATATTAGATGCTTTTTTTCCAATGAAATGAAACTACGTGATGTAGCAATATTTCTATTTTCTTTAATTTCTTTACTACAACCTAGGTTTCGTTGTATTACAAAATCTTCAGGTGGGCAATCAGCAAAGATTAACTTAGGAACTTTCAACAGAATTTATATATTACGCAAAACAATAGTGGAAGTCGGGAAACATTTATATATTATACAAAACAATAGCGGAAGCTGTTTTGTGTAATAAATAAATTCTGTAGGAAGTTCCTAAGAGTTAATCTTTGCTAATAGCCCACCTGAAGATGTTGTAATACAATGAAACCTTGATTGTGGTAAAGAACTTAGAAGAAAGTAGAAATAATACTACATCACATAGTTTCGTTAATTGTGAATAATGAATTTCTACAGAATTAACGCCAAATATATTCAATATACTTTTTTGTTACGAATATAGAAAATACGAATATAGAAATATATGTACATTTAACAGACTTATTGCCATAGCGGTAATCTCTTCTAGTTTACTACAGTGATTAAATATGAAAATGTAGTTTTGCGGAAGGCTGAAGTAGCTTTTATTGAAACTATGTTAAATCGAAATGTATGAAATTAAAAATATATACTACGGAATAATGTAATTAAAATAGTATATTTTAAACAAATTAAAAAAGCTTTTGTAGCAATATGAATTTAAAAATAAAAAATAATCTTTAAAGATTTTGATCAAGAGCGAAAGGTGTCTCACAATTCGGTAAAACTTAATTTTTTTTCCAGTAAATTAGAAAGAAAAGAATAAAGTGATTGACAAAAAATTTACTTCATTGTTAAAAAATGGGATGTTTGTTATGAAAATGTAAGTCGAGAGTACATTTAAAGATTATTTTTTATTTTTTATTTCATGTTGCTACAAAAGCATGTTTTTTTCAGTTTTTTATATTTTTTAACTATAATTTTATTTTTTAAATTTGTAGTTACGAAATTATTATAATGTCATTGATTCTTGATATGTGCTCCTAATTTCTAACAATTTGGACATCTTTAAGTGAATGAAATTTGAAATGAAAAATTCCATTATTTTTTTAGTCTTTTTTTAAGATTAGATAAAATTTATTTTATGAAATTATTGTATTGTCATCGGTTCTTGATACGTGTGCAAAATTTTAAATAATTCAGACATCCGGATGTAGGTGAAAATTTAATTGAAAGATCTGTTAGTCTTTTCTGTTTCAAGACTAAACAAATTTTGTTTTATGAAGCTATTTTGTTTTCATCAGTTTTTGATAGATGTGTGAAATTTTAAATAATTTCGCCGCTTGGAAGTGGTTGAAAATTTAATTGAAATCTTCTGTTAAATTGCTACACAATCAAAAAAAGAAAATTTTCATTTATTAATATGGTGTTGTATATAGGAAAGGAAGCTAGATGGAATTAAGAAGCGGCAGTTAGAGTGGCAGTTAGATATTAATAGAAGTACAATTATTCAGGCAACCCTTGAAAACATTTATTGTTGACAAGTTCCTAGTGCTGGGATCCAGTTGATTTCAAAGCTCTTCAGCTTGAAAAGAAAAGAACTTTTTGTAGGAAATAGTTGCGTGTTTGAGAAAAAAGACATCAACCAAGTTTAGAGAGAGCATCAACCAAGTTAAGAGCGTAGCCTTAGGCCATGAGCATATAAGTAATTGAATCTGCTTTTAGGATATGTTAGACAATTTGGTTTGATCAATATATTGAAAAGGAACGTAAGTAATTGCAGATGTTATAAATAATGGACTTCCATCCATTTATATTGTCCCTTTAGCTTATTGCGGCCACAAACAATCAAATAATGATAATCAATAAAGAATAATCAAGTTTGCAGGAGATAGACCATACACGTTAAAATATACTTCAAGCTATTGATTGCAATGTCTTCTAAAAACAATGACATAGCAACGATCGGTTTATTAATAGTTTAAAATCTTCATAAAAGAAACTATTTTGGTATAAACCTTAGTTGCAGAAAAGATGTACTTATTGTTACATACATCTTGAAGTCACTTGTTTTGCCAAAATATTAGCATTCGAGTATACTTTATCCAATATACTTGATAACTTAAGTTAATCGTTTGTGCCTTACAAATATGATTGTATCTTCTGGGATGAAAATTATCAGTTTTATATAATACACCAAAATAATTATCTGTTTATATAAATAGATTGATTTGACAAGAGAATGTCGAATAGAAGTCTCGACCACCATGTTCCCGGTGGCTATACTTATGGGCATTTCCTTTGCTGTTACTGGCTTCGCTATTGGTCTCATTATCAACAAGATTGGCAAAGGGTTACTTTACAGTAAGTGTTTAATTTTATTATGAGATTGGTAATCACTGTCGGAAGGTGCTTTATGTATATTTGATAAAAACTATTTTGCGATTGGGATAAATTGTGATATAAGAACTATTGATAAACCTATTGGTGGATCATAATTATTATAGCCATTATTATAGTGTGGTATTATATATTTATGTTGAGTAATCGTGAATATATCTTATTTTTTTTGTTAATTTCCACAAAAGTGTCTGTTATCTTATGTGTAATTATGTGCAAAGTGAAAAATACCCTTTGGCGATATTATAACGGTAGATGACAGTTATTGAAATTAATATACTTTTTTCAAAATTTCCACTCATGCTCAAATATGCAAAATGTGCTAAAAAATACTGGCTGATTCAACGTTAAAGAGATGCTAAAATAAGCCATACACATGTAGTAGCAAAGTTGTTATTGTATTATTATTTAATGGTTCCAGTTCAGATATATACATAGTTCTTTGTTTATTTAATTATTAATTCATAAACATTAATGTATAAATTGATACATATTATAGATACATTGCTATCTTTTACAACCAATTAAAACGCTAGTTAAATAAAAAATAATGTGGTAGTGGACGCAATAAACTTAATATAAACTGATACATAAATACATATATGCACACATACACATAGCTAGTGAAGTAATTTGAGATTATATTTTAAACCCTTTGTCTTCGTTTAAATATTTGGGTTATTTGTAAGTTGGATGTTGGATTTATAAAAAATAAATAAATACTTTTGAAACTCACAGGTTTGAAGATCATATTGGTTTCTTTCAATTATTCTTATGGTACTAGTTTAATGCTATGTAATCATCTCACATAATTTTAATACGTTCTTAAAAGTTAACCAGATAGTCATATAACCCTGTCATTAAAAGTCAAAACTGCGAAATGTCTGTTTACTCCAATTATTTGAAGGTTTGACTGAGTTTTGCATTTGAGTCTGAAAAACAACCTTTCTCTTAAAGGAGGTAAGTGCTCAGTGAAAACCTATTCTCCCAATCCAGTTGACATATGGGTGTGTATTAGCGGGTTCTTGTTTCTTGCGTGTTTCTTATATTCAGGGCCTATGTGTAATTATAGATAGTCTGTTTTCATTTCACGATCACATTATAGACACTTGCTAGTCTGCATTCAGGACATTTAGATTTATCCTGCAGCATTCTTAAGAATTTCATGACATCAATTGTACTAAGGCTTTGTATAACACTTTGACATTTAACAAATTGCTTGTATCAACAAAAACTTCCGATGTCCGATTGTCCCCAATCTTAATTTGTTTTATTTGGTACTGGAGACATTGCCACATCTCGGTTTGTTCATCTTCTCAACTCTCGACTACAGAGTTAAGACTGTGGGGCATTTCTGTGGTTGTTACTTTCTCATTTTTTTTGACTTGTTTTTTTTACTTGGTTGTAGTCTTTATGTATTATTAACAGTTTTAATATAATTGTATTATGTGTAAATATAAACATTTCTTTGTTTTTTAACTTTCTTAATGTGTTGGCATTAAGTTTTATGTGTAATAGGATTTTAACAAGCAAAAAAGTAAATAAAAAAGATGTACGGAGCATTTGTGAGTTTTGACATTACCACATATTTCTACTCATCTTTCAATCTCTTTTGGCTGCTGCATGGTGTTACATAGCTACTGTATCCCACATTGGTATGTAACACCATGTTGAATTTTTAAACTAACTTATATGGGCATACCGCATAGGGTGGGTCCGTGGCACTTACCGCGTGTACCCGCCCAGGTATGCAGCTGTTAAACTGGCTGACTGAAGGAATTAATATTTTTATGTAAGTATAAATC